>JAAMXK010007130.1:2203-16655 GCA_019693575.1 Thalassiosira oceanica | reverse complement strand
GTAGTGGAGCTATTCTTGTTGTCGTAGTCGTAGGGCGTAGGGGCGCCATGATTTGTGTTCATTTTTTCTTCTTTTGCTTTTGGCATTCATTCATAGGTACTTAGGCATGGGCGGGAATGTGAGATCTGGACTGTGACAACCCACACAGTAGGAGGTGTAGAGATTATAGATGGCCCCCAAGCCCCAATAGGCAGTCCCACGCAGCACTGCAGAGACTTAGTTCTGTACCATACATCTAACTTCAGTAGCTGCGGGTTTCTATATAGAAATAGAAGTGATTTTGTTATCAATTGAAGTTCCAATACCTTGGCAGGTCGGGTGTCTTACATGGGTAGCATAGGGACTCAGGTCAGGCTAGGATACCGGTTGACCAAGACATAATGAGTGCGTCCTAGGATAGAATCCTCGGACAGACACGAACAAACATAGTAGTCAGCGGAGATGTCTTGGGCAATCACGGGTTCAAGCCGGATGATATTAGCTTACGGGATAGGATACGGGATAGGAGATCACGGTAGATCACGGTAGATCACGGTGTTGCTGAAGAACATACCCTGCGGGAACATCTTGATCGGGACCGCCGCCAAGATAGTGGGATCGAACTGTTCAGTTTTGATCAAACTACCATCTTGGCGGACACAGCTGATGATTCACTTCGAGACAAACGAAATGATCACAATTCGTCAGAGCAGTGGTTGTCGTTCTAGTTTTAGAACTGAAACATAACAAATAAGCGATACATCGGACCTGATACGATCTTACATCAACCGACTGTCTTCCTCTGAGCTCGAGGTCAAGACCAGTCGGCTGTTTGGTGTCTTCAGGAGACAATTGCATCGGGGGCCGTTGACGCTGTTTGACATCGGGCTTGTGCGATGATGCGTGAGCGGCCGTTCATTGCACTGGCTAATTTAAAGAGAATGTCACATTAGTATGCATAGCTAATGTAATAGCCCTATATGTCTGCAGCACTCCATAAGGCCAGGGATGTGGGGGGGATGAAGAAGTAAGTGCCCCATGGGCGCTACCATACAAGAGCTACGATGCTACGATACCTACAATAGTACGAGCTTCGTGTAGCTAATTAATTAAGCGTAAAGAAAGGGCTCTCTACTAGTAGTGCCTACTAGATCTAAGTAGCTAGCTAGCTAGAGAGAGCGGTACTTACCTACTCTGGACCACAGTCCACGAGCTTGCTTGGTTCACACACGAGACGTACATTGTTTTGTTGAAGATGCTAGATGCTAGTTTAATGTAATTTAGTGTTGATGTGTAAAATAAGTATTCATAGGCAGCCACTGTGCTTGCTATTTGTTTGCTCTTGGCTACGCCCTCCTTTGGGACCTGGTGTCTATTTTGAACGACCTAAACGATCTCAGAATTTCCATGTCTTGTGACAGAAATGGATTTGAAGTCAATACAATAGTTGGTGTGAAGCTTCTGCTAGTCTTGCTTTGTTCCAAAACTGACAGTTCTCCAACAACGCGAGACCCAAGCCCGTTTGCGGAGACATTGATCAGCTGGAGGGAACAGTTTTCTCTCAGACAGGCAAGCAATGCCCACCCGCCGCAATCTTTTAGGCGGTTGAGTCTCAAACTCAGAGTCAGCAGTGTATTATTGATTCTAAGTGCTTTTCCCAGGATGTTTCCAGCATTTTGGTCGAGTCTATTGCCAGACAGATCAAGGTAAGTTAATTGAGCATTCTCTTCTGTCATCAACATGGAAGTGACGAGTTCTTTGAATCCATCCCCACAGGTTATTGCATTGTTGCTCACATCCAAATGCAGGAGAGTTGAATTTTCTCCCAGTCCAGTCACAATTTGGTGTAAGTCCTGGTCCAACAAGTTTGATTCAGTGATTGCCAGAGATACTAGCGGCTGCTGGCGAGTTTTTGTCAGCATGTCACTCAACTGTGCCTTAACATGCGATGACTTGCTCAAACAAATTGCAGCCAAATTGTGAAGCTCTGCATAATAGTCCAGTTCTTCTGTTGGGGAGGTGAGGTAAAGTCCATGCATCACATTGCCAAGGTCTACAACAGCGGTGGAAGTCTCTTCAACATTCCCAAACATTTTCAAATTGTTCTCAAGATAAAGTTGTTTGTGGTTGTTTGCTGCTGAAACAGAGCCAGACGCGCGCTTCCAGTAATTCTCGTTGTCTACATAATGTATCAAGCTGTTGAAGTAGCAGGCCCCGACCTCTGTTGGAAGAGGCAGCCCTAAACAGACTGCAGCGCTGGTTTCCTTGGAGAGGCCACAGCTCTGGTTGTTGGGACTAAATGGGTGTGTTGCAAAGTTGGCAATGACCTGCCGCATTGCTATATCCTGTAGGGATTCCAAAGAGGATCTCATGGTGAATCAATCAAACCTGTTTTTGTAGTGCAGCCAGTGCAGCAAATTCGTTCGAGTGTGTTACATTGCATGTCTGAATTCTCTGGGTGGATAGCAAATATCGGCTAAATATTTTTGGGGCCAGTGGAGCTAGTCTAATCTAGTTGTGCAGCATCCCCTGAGAGCAAGCTACCAAATCAAATAATTAATTTCTCTTTGATGCATCCAGAGAATTGCCATGCCACGTACGGACAGAGCCAAGACGGCAGCAGAGTTTGGCCCGAAGGTGGTCCATCCCCTCACGCAGGAAGGAAAGTGGCCTAAACAACCAGAGGGCCGCGGAGAGTTGACTCATGGCATTTCTCGGAGAATAGACTGTGCTGAACTGATCCAAGTAAAACCCGCCCTCCACACCCGTGGATCAGTGGGGGTTACACTACTGTGGTTACGAAGATGAGGAGGTATATATCGATGGGGAGACAAAGGAGCACGAGGGATCGGCAGTGAGTCGCAGCGGGGGAGTACAGTGATCTATCTGTGATAGCCTACGACCGGCTATATATATCCCATTAGTTTTATATGGCCGACGTTCTCTATCAATTAGTCAATGCCATAATGCCTTTATTAGCCTTTGGTCTTTGGTCTTTAATAGTCTTTTTTCACCAAGCGAGCCGCTCCTCTTGTTTCCTTGTTGCAGCAGGCAGTGCAGGGCTCTATTGACCTTTTTGACTTGGGGGCGAATTCACCTTTGTCATCTAGGGGAGCGGACGGCGTGGCATCAGTGACATCAGGGTGGACTTTCCTGTATCTCCCTCCCCCCTTGTCATGATTAGGTCTGTAATGCCTAGATAGCCCTTTATACACCATAGGCAGTAGTTGCAGAAGTTGCTGCACGTCCACTGCGCCTGTGGAGGTTGTGGGAGTTGTCGATTTGCGGAGTGGTATTTGTGGCTTAGTGCAAAATGATATTTCGTATGGTTAAAGAGGTGTCTTGGCTTTGAGTCTCTCTTAAATGCACCTCTGCAGTCATAGTTTTGCAGTTAATCCTGCAACCCCGCCTCAACACCCTGTCCAATGACGTCTGTCCGGGTAGCAGAATACCGTGTTGTGGACTTCATGAAAATGGTGAATGGTTGGTGGTACTCTGGGGCCAGTATCCTGATCAAGTTTGATGACAGTGAAAAAGAATAAACCCAATGAGACACGAGACGTCCTTGGTCACCATGATTTGAACTGTGATATGGAAGGTTTTGAAAGAGTTCAAAAGGACGACAACTCAAACAATTGATTCTGTGACCTTCAGGTGGTTGATGACTTAGTAGCATCTTGAGAACTATTCGAAGGTTCTGAGCAAAATAGACCTGAGTGATAGGCGAAATCCTACATACTATAGTTTAATTAGAGGAGATTGACCGCCCTTCGGATGCTATCCTTGAGCGGAAGACATCGTATTGAATTGATTTCTTTCTCACATGGGTGCTCAGTCGCCTCGTGCAGTCGGCCTTCCTTCCGATCGCGCGACTCTTGTTCCCGACGCCGGGCCTTGTCCTTGTCAATTCTACAAGTCTGGGACTCTTCAACTGAGGATGCAAGGTCTTGATAGGCTTCAAAAAGGAGCTTGCCAACTGTTACTTTGTCTGACTGAAGGAGGAACTCGATTGTCGAGACAATCAGTCCCGCGTAGTGTTCCGTCGGGCACGTATGTTTTAGGGTTGCAATCAGCTCTTCCAGCTCTTTCTCGCTCCCTGGCTTGGCCCTTCTGCTGTTTGGTCCACCCTTTTTCTTCTTGCGAGATTTCTTCTTGTCTCGGCCGATCTTGTTGAACTTGGATTTGTGCTTCATCGTGTCGACGTCCCCAGTGAGGCTGAACGTGCTCTGCGCTCCGACGGTGATGACTGTTGAGACACTAGCCACGCTGCCGAGGCTGGCACCGCTTGCGCTGCTCATCAAGCTTGTGTTTGAGGCAGTGGACTGTACGCTAAACATGCTTGCGCTGTCGTCGAGGTTGTCCTCGATATCCTGCGCATTCTTGATGGCGTCTCGGCGGATAATAATCACCTCTGCATACCGATTGTTTGCGATGGTGAACGAGGAGGCACGCTCTGTGAGATCTTCGACGCAGGTCCTGGCGTATGATACCGATCCGTCCACAACCTTGTTCACGAGATCAATTCTATCGTAAAGATAGGCAATCCGTCTGCCCTCTCCCCACATACGAGCTGACAGAAACATATCTAGTGCGTCCGGAGTGTTTTGGTCGTAATCCAACAGGATTCGTGCGGCGGCTGCGAAGTTGGCCTGTCTCTCTCGCTCCGTGCCGATATCTGTTGATAATTTCTCGACAATATCCGATATTAGTTCCCCTTGCATGACTTCCCCTGCCTCTGCGCAGCATGCACAATATGTCCTCCAGTCGCCAGAAGCCTTGGCGGCTCGTTTTGCTCCCTCGAGATTTTTCGGATTCGCAGCTAGGAAAATGACTAGTGATTCATCCGGCTTCCTGTCGGCGAGCAGTCGTTCTCCTAATGACAACATGATTGATCTGTGACCCTCGGGGTCATCTCTCTTGAAGAGCTCGAGTCCAAGCCTGTGCAGTTCGTGCTTTTCGATGAACTCCAAGCATTGGGAAAAGTCAACAACAGGCGAAATAAGAGACTGATTCTCCTGTGGCTCTTCGGTGCTACTTTCCTCTCGATAACAATCGACTAGATTTCTCAATGCCGATTCATACCGCTTCAGTTTCACGTCAACCTCGTACTTTGCCATAAAGTGGGGTAGCTCTTTCCATCGTTTGAGCATCGGTAGGTAAATCTTGGGATCTAGCTGGCTATGACGTGCCACAGCCTTGGCCATTTCAAAATCATACATCCCGCATGCAGTATCGAAGATGAGTTGATAGTCTGCAAGGAACGCAAGATATTTAATTGCATTTTGAACCGTGTCTGAAAGCAGGACGTTCGTTTGGGCTGTCGGCTGGGGTGCGCTGCTTCTGATCAGCGATAAAGCCTCCTCCAACTTGGGCGGATTTTCCTTTGCAAATGTCGAGAGTATTGAGAGTAAGTAGTGGCTGCTGTCTTCCTCGGCCATCAATAGGCCACGCATCTTCTCGCACACTTTGTTGACCTTGGACTCCAATTCTCTGGTATCGAACTGCGATCGTTTCTTCATCCAAGACGGCACGGGATACTTCCACAGTGTTGTGTCCACATCGATGAGGCTTGACAAAAAGAGATTGATACTATCGACGTTCCGAATCTGCTTGACATAGTCCTCGGCACCGCCATTATTCAAGAATTCGACGGGGTCCAAGTCAACGATGAGATTCATATCGACACGCTGCTTGCGCATTACCATCATGGATGTAACGAAGTCCCTGCTTTGTATTTTCTGCATGACGTAAGGCAGCAGGAGCCCCCTCGGGCTGATCGTCTCAAGATTTCCCCGGGGCATCTGAATCACAACAGTGGGCTTCGACTGATATACGGCAACTAACCTGCTTCCGCGTTCAACATTTCGAGGCTCGTAGCCATCCAAGGCTGCATTTAAATCGTCCAGATCAAAAGTTCTCAGAACTTCCAAGGGAACGAACCTAAGCTGGGGCCGTGACCCGATGGTGCAGTGCGTTATAAATCTATGCTCAAGGGAAACGGTGAACGATGACGACGCACTAGAGAGCAGGCGCTCGCCGCAATACAGACGATACCTCGAAGAAAGTCCAACAGCCATACGTCTTAACCTTCTCTCCTCGTCTGTCTTCATGACGTCGTTAGGGATCGTCGAAACATTAGAGAACGCATCGTTTTTGGCATCGTAAATCCCTGACAATAAGGGGCACGCTTCCAATAGAGGACCTGCCTCGCAAATGGCTATCTTCCCGCCGACTGAATACTCAAGCAGAGATCCTGTCCGAAGCTCAACGAGAGCAGTTCCTCTGGCTCCCGACGAATATGCAGTATCAACCCAGTTGACAAGTCGGAGGGCCCGCCCTTCTCCGGAATCCATAGCCGCTGACCGGGCGAGGTCCGGTAAAGGATTGAGTTGTTTCGTCGCCACAATCGTTGCGGCAACTGTTTCCCCTGATGACGCAATTGCGATTTCTACCACAATATCATTGGACTTGTGCTCTGAGCCAGCCGCTGGACATGCAATCGCGACCAAAGTTATACTGTCCTCGTTTGCGTCTATGATCGTCAAGTCTCGGAGTGCCAGCTTAGGAGACGCCAAATCGTTCTGCGATTCCATTATGTCCACCAGGGCTTCAAGAGCCGGTGATTTGAAAGAAGGAATTATTGACCCGCTCGTTCCATCTGATGATATCAACGCAAGCGTCCCATTCGATAGAAGTGATATGTAGTCAATCTTGCTCTTCGAGTTATCTTCGTTGAGAAAGGTGGGACGCGCGGCCACTTCGACGACCGGTGCCGGCAGCTCAACGGACGCTGCGTACATCGGCGGTGGCACTAAAGCCTTATCAAGCGGAGTGAATTGAAGTGTCTTTCCGTCGACTACCATCGCCACGACACAAGACGATTCTGTGGGCGCGCCACTTCTGTAGTAAACCGACGATGGATCCCATCGGAATTCATACTCACGCCACTCCAATAGATTCTCCTCAGGTGCTAGTGCGACAGTAGCCTTGTGCGGATCGTCGTCTGAGAATTTTGCTGCTGTTATTACCGCATCGTCATACCGCAGCTCATATTTGAGATACCAATGGTAGTTGCTTCTGTGGTAGAACTGAACCTTGCTCGTGACCAGTTGTGTTGTTCCCGCGGTAACTGTGCTCGTTACAGCAAGGAGATCCCCGTCGATGTTGAAAGCTACATTTACAATCTCCTCTTTGTCCGATTTATGTGCCGTGGTGTTGTGAATCTTACACTCGCGGTGGCGGAGTCCATTCGGCTCCATGAAGGCAACTTGCATCGATATTTGACGTCTCGAACTCTTGGCGCTCAGGGGGCGACACGATTGGATCGCCCCAATGTAGTGCGAGCAACCGGCCGGGGCCCAGGTTGGAGCCACGGGTTGAAGATTCGGCACATCCCGTCCTGATCCATCCTCCTCCTTCGATAGCGATAGGATCTGCAGCGTGGTGCGATTGTACGTTCGGATGCGCCTGAGAGGCTTGCCGTTGACGTTGGAATCCATACTCGACACCGCAAGGGTTGAGCTGTCTGGTCTCCAACAGAGACACAGTGCAAACTCGTGTAGGGTTTCATCAGCGTGATGATCTGGGACCAAACTTGGTTCGAGATGAACCTCTGCTAGAATATCATACTGCGTGTTCATCGTCATGAGGATTGGAACCTGGGCGCCCTCCTCTTGGGATTTAACAACGTCTTCATCGTCGTCACTTGCAAAGGTAACGAGGGCGAGAACTTCACTGTCTGGACTCCACGCCCCGCATTGCAGCCCGTTCTCAAACGATCCAATGCACTCCCCACCCCCTTCGACGGCCTGACCAAGCGAGGCCAGTTCGTTGACGGAGTCAATTGAGACTGACACAACGTGTCCCGCGTGCGAGAGGCAAGTTACATGCAGGCTTTCCCCACCACCCAGATCCATCAATATCTCCTCCCCGCCGTCCTGCGATTCCCCGGGGGTGGTTTCCTGCGCAAAGCTCGCGCTGTAGAACCACTGGGACCGGTGTGACACGTCAAGTTGCCGGGGCTCGCACCCCTCCTCATCGTCAGCGGTAGCGACGATCTTTTCGAGATCGACACTCCACACGATCTCGTCGTCGGCGTCCAGCCCAAGCAAATAACCATGCGAAACGAGGATGTACGAGGTGGGAGTCCTGTCGCTTGGTGGGAAAGGGCCTCCAATTTCAATCTGATGGTTGATGTATCCGTCGCCGTCGGTGTCTCTGTTTGACTTTCGAATTACAGACACTATTTTCCCGTACACCACCCCTTCGACGCCTGAGATGGCGTGGCGGACCTCTCCTTGCAGCGACAAGTTCTTCATCCCTCAATGCTCGGCTCCTCTCTAGGAACGGGAAGGAGTCAAGAGGGCGAGCTGTATCTGTATCTATAACTTATCTTATAGTAGAGAATTTTGTGAGCACTTTGAGACTTGATGAGAAGCCTTTTAAAATACATCAAGCATCTCTTTGACCTGGCTGACTTGGAGAAGATTTGGATAGCTAAATCTCTAGTAGAGCAACGAACTAGATATGGAGTGTAGCAGGAGAGCAGAGTGTAGCTTGGAGCTGTAATCTTTGACTTTATTTGATACTTTATCCCCATGTGCTGCTGTGAATTGTCCACCAGTGCCCACTCGTCCTCGCTCGCCTGTCTAAGTACCTTGTCTATGAAGTAAAACCAAGAAAACACACCTCTGTAGGAGGTACAGGGGGAGCTTGAGCTGGTACATAAGAAAGCTCATAAGAATTTATATTTTGTGAGCACTTTGAGATTTTATGAGAAACCTTTTTAAAGACATCATCTCTTTGATTGACCCCTCGCTAAATGCTAAATCTACTAGCAACAACATCAAAGTATTATGGAGTGTAGCAGGAGAGCAGGAGAGCCGAGTGTAGCTTGGAGCTGTAATCTTTGACTTTATTTGATACTTTATTATCATGCGCTGCAGTGAATTGTCCACCAGTGTCACTCGTCCTCACTGCCTGTCTAACTAAGTAGTAGTAGTACCTACCTCCTGATGGGTGATGGGTTGTCACGCCAGCTCTCACGCAAAAACCGCCCACGCCACTACTGTAACTAAAGTACCTACGAAAACCAAGAAAAAACGAACAAAACCATGGTGCCCCTAGGGCGAGTCGAATTGCTCCACAACCACGAGCCTCCGTCAAACGGCGGTTGGCAACATCGAAAGTAGACTTATAGAGACGAAGTTATGCGTTATGCCGGCAGCGGCGTCATCTGATCTACAAATCCGAAGTCGGACGGGAGGCCAACCGACAGAGGTGCCGCCAAGGTGTCGCCGAGGAGATGGGTTGTCACCGTGCGTCACGGGCGTACTGTAGGACCTCGCCCACGCCCTCAAAGTACGATATCGTAGTTAGCAAAAGCGCTAGATAGAGGAAAGGGCCAAAATTGTTGGCTGAAGTCGCACTACAATTTCAGCATGAAGACGTCGCCCAAGGGGGAAGCGGAGAAAAGGTCCTGCACGAGGACGAGCAGCGCTTTCAGGACCCAATCCTACTTTCCCCCTTGGGCTTGTACTCCCGGCAGTATTGAAGTGAGACTAAGCACCTCGTCGGCTCGACCGGCACAACGGCAAAACAACCATGATAGGGAGAGTCGAGCTCCTCCATGGCCTCCCCTGGTGGCCCGATGACGGCGCCCATGGCACCTATTCATCCCCAAATTTGTGCATCATCGCACGAGCCCGGCCTGCCGAGGTCTCGGAGCCGCTGATAACGTCACTTCTATAGAGAAAGCGGCGGCTACAGAAGTTAGATGTGGTATCGAACTAAGTCCCTGCAGTGCCGCGTGTCCATCGGGGACCATCTGCACCTCCTTCCGGCCCGATATCTGTGATGGGCTCCTCAGCAGCTCCTCAGCGGCACCTCTGTAGGTTGGCCTCCCGTTCGACTTCAGATTTGCAGATCAGACAACGCCGCTGCCGGGATGACTTCGTCAATAAGTTTACTTTCGATGTTGCCAACCGCCATTCGATGGAGGCTCGTGGTTGATGAGCAATTCGCCGCGCCCTAGGGGCGCCATGGTTTTGTTCGTTTTTTCTTGTTTTTCGTATGTACTTTAGTTACAGTAGAGGCGTGGGCGAGAATGCGTGACCTGGCATGACAACCCATCAGGAGCCCAGCACAGATATCGGGCCAGAAGGAGGTGTAGATGGTCCCCAATGGACACGCGGCCCACTCACGCGGCACTGCAGGTACTTAGTTTGATACCACATCTAACTTCTGTAGCCGCCGGCTTCTATAGAAATGACGTTATGACGTTATCAACGGCTCCGGGACCTCAGCAGGCCGGGCTCGTTTGATGATGAGAGAATTTGCCGTTGCACCGGCTTGTTTGATAGATATCGGCGGCCGTAGAGCCATCGGAATAGCCCTACGGCCGCAGCACTTCAAAGGGGATGTATTGGGGATATTGGGGATATGAATAGGTGCCATGGGCGCCATCATCGGGCCACCAGGAGAGGCCATGGAGGAGCTCGACTCTCCCTATCATCGTTGTCTCGGCCGAGCCGAGAGCCAACCGAGTCGAGACCTACAGGGTGCTGTTTTGTGTAACTAATAATCCACCCAGAACATTGAGCCCAGGGGAGAAGTAGTAGTAGGATTTGGTCCTGAAAGCGCTGCTCTTCCTCTTTCAGGACCTTTTCTTTGCTTCTCCTTTGGGCGACTCCTTCGTGCCGAATTTGTAATTACAAGTCAGCCAATTTTGGCCCTTTCCGCTATCTAGCGCGTTTGCTAACCACCATATCGTACTTTGAGGGCGTGGGCAAGGTCCTACAGTAAGTAGGCACGTGACGCGCGCGGTGACTACCCATCTCCTACCTACCTAAAAAGCCAAGAAAACACAAACAAACAATAAAATACAGTAATAACAGGATCAAAACCATGGAACCATCCACATCCATGGTACCCCAGCGGCGACATGAATAGATCCGTAGATCCACAACCATCATGAGTCTGTCGAACAACGGTTAGTAACATCAAAAGTAGACTCGTGCATAGAAGAGTTAGTAGACTACTAGTTCATCCCCTGGCAGACAGAGCGCCGCTGTCGTCTGATCTGCAAAAAATCCAAACTCTACTAATGGGAGGCAAGCAAAATGGATGGGTTGTCACAGCGCGTCACGCATTCTCGCCCACGCCTCTACTGTAACTAAAGTACATACGAAAAACAAGAAAAAACGAAGAAAACCATGGCATCTCTAGGGTGAGGCGAGTTGCTCCACAACCACGAGCCTCCGTCAAACGGCGGTTGGCAACATCGAAAGTAAACCTATGGATGAAGTCATCCCGGCAGCGGCGTTGTCTGATCTGCAAATCCGAACTCGCACGGGAGGCCAACTGACAGAGGTGCCGCCGAGGAGCCCAACACAGATATCGGGCCAGAAGGAGGTGTAGATGGTCCCCGATGGACACGCGGCGCTGCAAGGACTTAGTTCGATACCACATCTAAATTCAGTAGCCACCGGCTTCTATAGAAATGACGTTATCAATCAACGGCTCCGGGACCTCGGTAGGACGGGCTCGTTTGATGATGAGTGAATTTGCCGTTGCACCGGCTCGTTTGATAGATGATAACGGCGGCTGTAGAGCCATCGGAATAGCCCTATGGCCGCAGCACTTCAAAGGGGATGTATTGGGGATGAATAGGTGCCATGGCGCCATCATCGGGCCACCAGGGGAGGCCATGGAGGAGCTCGACTCTCCCTATCGTCGTTGTGCCGGCCGAGCCGACCGAGGCCGACAGGGTGCTGCCGGACTCATGCTAATACTCGTAAAATAGACCCCAAAGAAAAGAAGTAGTACATTTTCGCAATAGAGAGCAGCACTTTCTTTATTGCGAAAAGGTCACCGCTTCCCCCTTGGGCAACTCCTTCATGCCGAATTTGGATGAGTCCGGTGGCCAATTTTGGCCCTTTCCTCTATCTAGCGCTTTTGCTAACAACAACTACGATATCGTACTTTGAGGGCGTGGGCGAGGTCCTACGGTACGTCCGTGACGCGCTGTGACAACTCATCAATGATAGAGAGGTAGGTGTGTGCCGCCGTCTTCGAGAGGTGTTGTTGCTGAGCCCACAATCATATACATGGATCAGGCAGGCCAGAAGGAGGTGTAGAGATTCGATGGCCCCCAATGGACACGCGGCGATGCATGTGTTTCTAAGCCAGGCAGCTAATGAGTTAACGAGCCCACATACCGTACGTAGGAACTTGGTCACAAGGTCAAAGCCGAGTGCGATAGTTAGCAAAAGCGCTACAATAGGTAGAGTCTAGGAGGAAAGAGCCAAAATTGGCTGAAGTCGCGCTACAATTCCGGAATGATGGATCGCCCAATCAAGGGCGCCAAGGGCCAAGGGGGAAGCGAATAAAATCTCTTGCATGAGGACGAGCAGCAGCGCTTTGAAGAGATAATCCTATGTACTTCTCCCCTGGGGCTAGTTGCTAGTTGTCTGAACAATATTT
This sequence comes from Thalassiosira oceanica, assembly GCA_019693575.1. Classification (NCBI taxonomy): domain Eukaryota; phylum Bacillariophyta; class Thalassiosirophyceae; order Thalassiosirales; family Thalassiosiraceae; genus Thalassiosira; species Thalassiosira oceanica. Next base: position 4,193 of record JAAMXK010007130.1, on the reverse strand, counting down.
AGCGGGACTAAAGCACCCTGTCAGGCTCGGTCGGTCGGCTCAGCTGGCACAACGATGATAATAGGGAGAGAGTCGAGCTCCTCCCCATGGCCTCCCCTGGTGGCCTGATGACAGCGCCCATGGCACCTATTATTCACCCCCAATATATCTCCTATGAAGTGCTACGGCCGTAGGTCTATTCTGGTGGCTTTACGGCCGACGTTATCTATCAAACAAGCCAATGCAACGGCAAATTCACTCATCATTGAATGAACCGACCTGCTGAGGTCTTGGAGTCGTTGATAACGTCACTCTTCTCTCTATAGGAGTCCGAACCGGCAGCTACTGAAGTTAGATGTGGGATCGAAAATAAGTTCCTGAAGTGCCGCGTGTCCATGGGGCTATCTTCTGGCCCAGTAACTGTGCTGGGCTCCACTGAAGCACCTCTGTCGGTTGGCCTCCTGTTGGAGTTCGGATTCACAGCTAGCTCAGACGACGCCGCTGGCCCCGCTGGCTGCCCGGATGAACTTTACAACCAGGAAGGAGCCTGGTTCCCCCCACGAGATTATTTGTCACTCATCACTCATTCGTGACTCACGTGGTTACCGACCGAGTCCGAGGTTCCGTGGTTCCGTCACTCACTTACTCACTCATAATCATAAAATTACCCACGTTGTTACGATTGCAACAACCAAGTCCCCCGGGCTTGGCAGTCTTGGCAGTGGCAAGCAACCTAAAAGCAAGGTTGTGCAGCCAGCGTTTGAATCCCCGCCTGAGACGGACGGCTTACTAGTGGCAGTGGATATGTGGACTTGGACGGCTTGTGCTTGGTGACAGTGGAGGCTGGACATTGCGTTGACGTCATTCGTAGTAGCTGGAGGCTTGGTTGATCAGGATAGAGTCATTTTGAGGGTTTGAATCTCCGCATGCCTGTGGTGGCGTGGCAGTGGACGCGGACAACAGTACAACAGGCGTCCATCCTTGTGGGCGACAGGACAATGTGAGGGCGTCTATCTCTGTGTTGGCTTTCCACGACAATACACAGAGCGTTCAAAAATTAGAAATTCCTGGTTGCTTTTGGGCTTTTGGTGCCCCGGGCAGTGCCCCGGCGCCGCCTCTAGTTTATAAGTCTACTTTTGATGTTGTCAACCGCCGTTTGTTGGAGGCTCTTGGTTGTGGAGCAATTCGCGTCGCCCTAGGGGCGAAGGGGTGCCATGGTTTTGTTCGTTTTCCTTGTTTTCGTGGGTACCGTATGCGAGATCGAAATTGAAAGTGGGCGTGAAAACCCATGTCAGCGCTGTTGCAGAGAGAGACTTAGTCTGGTACCACATCTGACTTGCCGGTCAGTATAGGAAGCAGTGACATTCATTAATTATCAACAACAACAGTTTGACTAGTTTGACTCTCCCACTCTCCCTACCTTTGTTGGAGCCGGCCGGTGGGGTGCTTGCAGTATGTAACAAGTATGTAGTTAGTCTAGTTGGTACTTGTTTGTTCGCCCATAGTACAACAAGGCCGAGGGGAGAAGTAGGAGTCAAAGATATCAACAGAGAAGAGAACCAGACCATTCTCGAATTTATTCATAGATTCTCTCCCTGTCCTACTCATAGCTCAACAGTTACGGTGGTGGCACCAGCATGAGAAGGAGTGCCCTGCCTAACTAACTGTGGTTGGTGGTTCTCCCTACTAAGAAACTTGCTTATTTGCTAGTTTACACTTACTACTACTTACTAGACTAGTAAGGGGTACAATTTTTGGATTTTTCAATGACTTTGGTAGTGGTCGGCAGTGAATGAAGCCCAACGATTGATGATGCAAGATCGACGACAGGCAGTTGTTTGAGGTTTGAGGTTTTGAGATGTCAAAGAAAGAGGCCACACAGACACAGAGACCTTCAACAACCCCATTGTAGAGTGTATTATACCTGGTTCGCCTGTAAATATAAGGACACTTGACCAAACAAGATTGTTCCCATCCATTGACTCCTCCCAAATGACACTTAAAAAATATC
>JAAMXK010007060.1:0-10932 GCA_019693575.1 Thalassiosira oceanica | reverse complement strand
CAGGATGACATTACGGTAGTTCCTTGCCAATTGCTTGTGCAGCAATCCAATCTCCTCCTCCACTAGAAAGAAGGTAAAATCGACGTCTACCTATTAAGAGACTAAATTATTAGTTTTAAAAGACCAGGCCAAATCGGAGATGCGATAGTCTTACCCAGAATTCCAAGCCAATCGACTCGTTCGAGAGAGTGGCACTGAACACCCCAAAGTTTTCAAAACTCTCAACGTGTGCTTGAAAGATTATACTTCAGCACAAGCACTGCGTATCACTCATCCACTCTCAAGTCTGGACTCTCACCGTCGGCTTGATACTTCACAAACTTCTTGTCTGGGCCCAGCATGTACCGTCCACTCGTATAGACGTTATCCACATCCACAGCGCCAGTCGTCTTGCGGGAGGTGGATAGAGTTTAAGCGCGCACTAAAAAAGACATGACATCTTCAGGTCTTGATACCAACCTTCCTCTGCACGAGACCGTAATCGTAGTAATCGATGTAGCTGAACGACAGCGGAACGAGAATCAACACTAATAGCACAGCCACGAAGGCACCAACCACGAGACACGAGAGAGATGACATTGGCTTTTAAATGAACGTTATGAGAACGCTCGGCGTTGACCTGGCCTTGTCTTGTCGTGGACACCGGGACTTGATGCCGTCTAGGATGGCGGGGGGTCAGGTGTGTTTCGACTTGGAGGTTGGTCGGGAGTCGGGCGGGGGCGAGGGTTGGTCTTGGGGGAGGCTGGTGATCGGTAGCGGTCGACGTTCCTGCCCTTGGCTGTCGTGCTGCCGCTTTTGTCTTTTGCTCGCTCAGACAACCTGCGGCCTGCGGCCTGAACTAGCTGAAGCTTCGTCTTCGTACCACAACATAATTTTCAGACTTGGTCTTGATCGCGAGGCCAATGACATTAGTCCCGGCCGCCGGGGGCGCGGCGCCGGTCCACGACCCAGCCGAAGCACGGTTCGGATTCTGATGATGAGAACACAACAACACAACAACAAACAACAATGATGAATGATGAATGGGGCGACACCCTCTCGGCCGAGGAGGGGGTTCCGGATGGCGATCGGAACACCGCCGACGTGCCGCTGAAGTCCGCTTCTCCGAATACTGGGACACAGCGCCGTAGGAATCTGAATCCTATGGACCATTGGCGAAATCGAGACATGTCCGAACGCAGCCGGCGCAGGCGAAAGCAGCTCCTGATCGCCTTTGTGATCGCTTGCGTTGTTACCGGCATCTCCCTGCTGTGTGCATCTCTCAGGAAGGTCTCATCTGTCGAGCTGGGTGTCAAGTATGACAAATACAAAAAGCAATTAAACGACGCAGCCGGTGAGAGGACTGACTGACCACACTTTTCAATATTCCACTCATGTATTCCCCCTAAAGAAAACGGCGGTCTTTTCTTCGGACCACCGGGCTTCCGTTTTATCAAATTCCCGAGTACCTATATAACCGTGGACTTGGATGGCAGGACTTGTGTTTCCTTGGATGGATTGTTGGTCGTCTTCTCGGCCACCTTCCAATACCAGATCAGAGAAGCAGACATCTCGCAGGCAATCACCAAGTACAGGGACTTTGAAAAATGGGCTCAGATAACGGAGCAGTCCGGTGAGTAAGCAGCCAGGCAGGGGGAGCCGCAAATTGGTCAAGATGACACTGGTCCTAAAATCATTGGATCGTTCATAGCTTTGTCCGCAGTCCATCACTCGTGCAGCAAGTTTGGGGTGACTGAGTTTCAGAACAAACGTGGCGTCATTCAGAGCGTCATGCTTCAGGACACGAAGGAAAAACTTGAAGGCGTCCATGCTCATGCGGTGTCATTGCAGCTCACCTACGTGAAGCTTCCCTCGGAATATAATAGCGCGGTGGCAGAAAAGCAGGCCGCAGAGGAGGACATCTCATTGGCGAAGGCGCAACGGAAGCAAGAGACCACCATGGCAAGCACCGGGCTCCTGAAAGCCCGTAAAGAGGCGGAGAAGATCAAGGACACTGCGCAGAACGAGGCAGAATTGTTGATCACGGAGGCTCGTCTCAAAGCTGAGGAGACTTTGTTTTCATTTGAGAAAGAGGCAGAGGCGCTGGTCGAGGTCAAGGAGCGCTTGAATCTTACAACAGAGGGGGTACTGGCATATCTTGCAAACAAGTTGCTTGCAGAAGCAGACACACTCAAGGTAACGACGGGAGAGCCTGCGAAGCTGTCCAGGAAGGATGAGCTCTAACACCTAGGTTGTAGTATACAAGATTTGTTTCTGTGCGCTGTATAAGAGTAACCCCCCCAAAGTTGCCAATGCATTCATTTTGATCATTGTGCGACCTACAATATGCTTATGTCCCTGCCAAATAGCTTGACCTTGAGCCAGTCTAAAGTAACGAGCACAACATTCTTTGGTGACGTCTGTTTCCACAGATATATACTCCTCCAAAGACCAAACCCAAGTGCACCCTTGATTTGAAGTCGGACGGGGTTCCATGTCTCAGAAGATGGGTCGCCCTTCCCAGGCGCCACCTGCAGTTGAGCAAGGGCAGAACCCGACCCCGTGTATGCGAGGATTCCTAGATCCAGGTATTGGAAAGGAGCCGCAATATTCTTTTCTCCAGTGGCGAATGACGCTATTCGTTCTGACAGCGACCTTGACTGACCCTCGTCCAACATCATAGGTGGGATGATGACACCGCCTGTCTTCGCATCAACGCAGTAGTCTTTAGACAGCAACTTTCCCAAAAATTCACCCTGCTGAGACGCAACTTGGGCAGTAGCTGGTAACATCGGCGTGCTCGATACACAGCTGCAATCACCAAGTGCAAACACCTTCCCCTCTCCACCTGCAAGTAGAGTCAGTGTGCTGATGCATCTCCACACGACAGTCAATCAAATAGGTGAACTCACCGATCACCCTGAGCCATGGGTCGACGCCCAGCCTCCCTCGTGCAAAATCTTGAGCCTCCTTTTGCTCTGTATCATCCAGAGATTCAACCATGCTTGTAGTGATAGGTAGCGGCCCAATACCAGCCGCCCACAAAGCCATACCGTACGGAATTTTCTCTCCATCCTTGAAGTAGACATAGTTGGCAGAAACCTCACTGACAAGTTTGTTCAACAGGATCTCCAGTGGCTGAAGAGTTTGTACCCCCTCAATTTCAATTTTTCGGGTCAACTTGCGAATTGCCTCGTCCTTCATCCCATCCTCAAATGGGCGCAGTATGCTCGGCGCGGCCTCGACGATCTTGATGCGGACGAAAGGCAGCAAGTCCTTATAGTATCTTCGACCGTCCTCTTCGATGAAGTCTAGCAGCTCGGCAGCAAATTCAATGCCAGTCGGACCAGCTCCCACTATAACGAATGTCAGTTCCTTCTGCTTGTCCTCGTCAGTCAGGTTCGGCAAGCCAGCGCTCTCGAAGCAGTTTACGATAGCGTTCTTTATTTGCTGTGCGTCTCCTACCTGTTTGAGGTAATTGCAATATTCCTCAACTCCTGGAGTCCCAAACGTGGTCGTCTGCGCCCCGACACTGAACAGCAGTCGATCGTAGTTGACGTCGAACATTTCTGTCTCGCAAGAATTTCCCTCGCATACGATGGATATGCAAGAAATGGTATTTGTCTTTGGGTCGATCTCCGTCGCAGCTGCTTCAAGGTATCGCACCTTACTGTTTATCTTAACCAACGCAACGCAGATGAGCCAATCATCCCCGTTCTGAAGAAGAGTGCTGAGATGCCACAAGACTTTCTTACCTCGCGAATCGGCTCAGTTATACTCTTGAAATCAACCGTGCCAACGCTGGCACCTGCCGAACGGAACAGTCGTCTTGTTAGTTGATTGGCCCACGAGACGACGCAAATTTGGCAAATCACACACCTGCGAGCATTGGGGTGAAGACGAAGTAGTTGCGCGGACTGATTACGGTCACGTGATATTTATCCGTGTCGATGTTCTTCAAGAAGGCCGCGGCTCCCCAGCCCGTTCCCAGAACGACCAGCTCCTCCTTCGGCGGGGCGTTCATTGGAGGCGGCAAGGACGAGGGCGACTCGAATAGTCCCAGCGTCTTCTCCGCGAGGAATATCGGGTAAGGCCTCTCAGCGGTGAGTTTGTCGAGACGTTCCTGCGATATAGAAGAGTACGCGCGCTTCGGGACATCCTCCCTCGCCTGCTCTGCGCCCCCATCGGACGGCTTCACGTCGACGCCCGCCGAGTCATCCGGCATCACGGCGACGGCATCTTCATCGACCGTTTCTCTAAGCAACGTGGTCGGACGAGCTCCCGATGACACTGACGATCCTGGACCGACAAACGCTTGCGCCGTTGTCAATGCGCAAGCAAGGACAACCGAAGCACAAATCCTCATTTCAACAGAAGCGACCAAAACGCTCCCGGCAGCCCACCAACCCTGTCCCTTTCTCGATCGTCAAGGTGTACTACGGTTCACCGCACCATGGTGGGAAGGCGACACGTTGCTGTGTATGTGAGGTGCTCACCGGAGAGAGAGACCGACAGTCCAGTAGGCAGAGCAGCGAGCGACGCACGGCGTTCAAGTATGACGTCAGCACATAAGCTATGTATGGGCTATAACCCCGTCTCGTCGCCGCGGCCGCGCCGCCGGCCGTCGCGTCGGCGACCTAGGTACCGACCGGCGACACCTCTGCAGTTTTTTTGATGGCGCCCCAATCGCCGCCACAATCAATGGCGGACCAGAGGAATCCAACTGTGCCGAAGAAAGACGACGTGACCCTCTGCAGATAGCATGAGACCTGTAAGAGCAATGACCCCGCCCGAAGTGCCAAGACGGCGCGGGAGGACTGCCGCATTGCTGCTGACAGCGTTCTGCGCTAAGACGCAGGCATTTCAGAATCGACAGAGTCCAGTCAGCGCGTCGTCGCCGAAATCAACATCATCACCGCGTCTTTCCTCAGAACCTCCGAGTCGATGCAGAGGTCCCTCGTTTCACAGTCGGCAAAGAGAATCCTCGACCTCGCTCCATGTGTTTGATTTCTTCAAGCAGGCCCAGTCCAGCGCCACCGAGCAACTCGAGGCGTTCTCGGCGGGCCTCGCCAAATCGCGCAATCAATTCCTGTATAACCTCGAAGACTTAGGTCAGGGCGGCAACGTCATGGATCAACTTGAGGACACGCTGCTTCAGGCTGACCTTGGTATGGCAACGACAGATGACGTGCTGGAAGAAGCTCGTTATCTTCGCAGTGAGAGCACAGAAATCTTCTCCAGAGACGATGTCAAGGCTCTACTGAGGGGTAAGCTGCTCGAGGCCCTTGGGAGCAGCGCCACGGGCGACTCGACATATAGTCGCGTCCAGGCCCGCGCCGCAAAGGATTTGGTACCGTCCGACGCGGGCGAACAAGAGGGCCGTACTGCTACGAGCGAGAACTCGTTTGCACTTCAATTCGCCAAGGAAGACGACGAAAAGCCCATGTCGGCGAAGGCGCAGCTCACGATTCACTTCATCATGGGAGCAAATGGTGAGTTCTTTTTCAAACCGAAATAGTACAACTAATTTCAAACTAACAGCACTCAAGGCATGGGAAAGACGACAACGATTGGAAAACTTGCTCATAGATTGAAAACTGAGGCCGATCAGAAGGTACTGCTGGCAGCATGCGATACCTTTCGAGCGGGAGCCGTGGCTCAGCTAGAGCAATGGGCAGAACGCGCGGAGGTTGATTGCTTCTCTCCAACGGAAAATACCAACGGGCCGAGCGCAGTCCTTTACGGAGCCCTCGATAAGGCAATCAGAGAGGAATACGATGTGCTCCTCGTTGACACATCCGGCCGACTCAGCAATAACGACGCGCTTACTGCGGAGCTTGTTAAGATGAAGAGGGTCATACAAAAGCGCATGTCTACCAAATTTGACGACAAGGTCAAGCCGGTTCCCAATTTCAACGTTCCGCACGAGACTCTGCTTGTTATAGATGCAGCGCAGGGACGCATGGCTTTGGATAGCGCCAAGCAATGGGATAAAGAATTGGGTTTGACAGGTCTCATACTGACGAAGCTAGATGGAAGCGCCAAGGGTGGAAGCGTCGTTGCTGTCAGTCGGGAGCTGGGACTTCCCGTCAAGTTGGTTGGTGTCGGCGAGGGAATGAAAGATCTTCGAGACGTGAGAGCCAATCGTGTTCTGTGAGAAAAAACATTGACATCGCTCTCACCCTGCTTTGCGCAGTTTGAGCCAGAATCCTTTGTAGATGGTCTACTGGGGATAGGCATCGCAGGGGGCGGAAGCTCCAAAGACGAGGGAAAAGTTCTCGCTTCACGATTGTCTGAAATGAGGAAAGAGCGCAGCGAACGGTCAAAGACAATGGAGAAGACAGCGCCAGCACAACCCACAGGGCAGATGAATCTGCAGAGCCTCAAGGATATTGATTTCAGTGCAATGGAAGAGTCCATGGCTACCGAGAATAGCAACATGGAGTTGATCACGCCTGGCGCAGGTCCTTCCAGGAGCAAGAAATCCAATAACAAGAAGAAGAAGAGAAAGCGCAAGAATAAACGCTGATTCCGTAATCCTCAAGAACAGAGCCATTACGAACTGCATTTGCGATTTATTTATATTCACGGACTTGATTTTTGTCAAGGGAAATCACACACAGAAGTCGTCAGGGCGGAAGACTCCATCACTGCACCAGCTGTCTGGGTGCGGAAAAGCTCAAACTGAGCAACCTCAACAAACTCAGACTCAACCGCACCAAACCTCAACATCATCCCCGTGCTACAGCATCGCTTTTTTGCCTGCAGTATTCATATACGGCCTCAGAACATACTCATTGTCTGCGTCTTTCATGTCGAGAGTGCCTAACTTGATCTGATACAGTCGCATCTCGAACCGTGGCCCGACTTCGTACAAAGTCAAGTCATCCTCCTTGTGCCCCTCCTTGTTGTAAACGTGGTGTCTAAATGATATATGATCGTCGTCGTTCGCGAATGTGATTACCCTCCGTGTGTCCGGCTTGGGTATCGGGAAGAGGCACTTTAGAATGTTTCCCACGCGTCTGCCCAACTGCGTGTTGAAGTTGTTCAGTATGAGGTGGGGATAAGCCTCGGACATGGGCGCCGCACCTCCCTCTAGATCGTGCCGGAGCACGCCTCCACTGAGTGTAAAGTAGGCAGTCGGACCCAACGGGAGATGGCAAACAACCATCCCGTCCGGTTCGCCCCTCGTCTCCTGGAAAACGATGAGGTCGGTGAAGTCGGAGGTTTTGCAGACGTCGACAAGCTCGTCGACTCTTTGGGTTCCTCTATTAATCCTGGTAGAGTTCGGCACGATTAGCTTCATCTCTTTGGCGAACTGCTTGAGCCGGCTGGACGGACTGCGCGACGTCGTCACGCAAACCCTTGGGTCGCTCCAACCCGCGTCGCCGTACTCATCGTCGATGTGGCTCGTGTTTCCAGCGTGCTTGGCGTCCTCATAATCGATCTCGCCCCTGAGCTTGTCGTAACCCGCACGCAGCTCAGTGGGGAGGGACTTGCCCTGAGACAGCGCCTCGCGGACCTTGCGCTTGGCCTCGTATGTCGACGACTCGGCCGTGGAGAGGGACTTTCGGAAGAGGTACTCCCTGCGGAGCCGGGCTTGTCGCCTGTGGGAGGCAGACGATGCGGAAGTGGAAGGCATCGTCTTCCGCGTGCGAGAGCAAGCTGCAAGACTCTCCAGGAGTCCCTCCGACTCTAGGAACTACCCGCCTGAGATCAGCCAGACGACATCAGACGACTCTATGCCAATGTGTACAATTTGCCATTGGAATTTGAATGGTCCCAGGCATCGGCAGAGCCGGCGGCGTAGGTACCTACATATACTACATATTAGACGAACTGGCATGACTCGCGACCAAGCCACAGCCCATTTCCAGCTCTTGAACACCGCGAACTCATATCTGAGATCCGTTTTGTGAATTTTTACTATTTTTTGCGTGTACCAAATTTTTAAACCGGTACAATTCCTTTTATGGATAGTAATGAATACAAGTTACAAGTTACAAGTTACAAGGCAGCAAATGCAATGCGAACTCAAAACTCATGTGCGAGCAAGGTGCGAGATTGCCATAATCGATAAACACAGCATAAAACACACAAGCTCGAAGCGTTGAATTGGGTGCCGGTGGTGGTCAAAGGTGGTCAAGTACCTTCACTGCTTATTGATTGGTGGGGAGAGGAAATTTCGCTGGTATTATCTACATTACTGGTATTGTATTCGGCGTCAGTGGACGGTCGCCTCACAGAGACGGCATCGGCATCATGGCGCCCATCGACATCAAAGATGACGATGAAGCCCGCGGCGCGTCTCTTCTCGCGGACCTTGCGGACGTCAAGAAGATCCTATTCTTTTACGCTGAGTGGCACGAACCCTCGGCAGAGGGCGGGCCCTTTGACCTCGTGGTCAAAACCCTGGCGAACCAAGGGCCAGGTGAAGTCCGGTTTTATCGAGTGCTCGCGGAGGAAACTCCGAGCCTCAGCAACAAGGTGACGCAATGAGAGTACGAGAGAAGTGATGTTTTTTCTGGAAGAGCTGACGTCTGATGATTATGTTCAGTACAACGTGACGACAGTGCCTACATTCGTCTTCCTCAATGCGGACGGTTCAATTTCAGATCGCATTGACGGCGGCGAGGATGTTTCGAGGGTGACACAGTGTTACGCGAGGCTCAGCGGGGCCTCCTCCATCGCAACCAAAACTCTGGCCTCTGGGCAAACAACTTCTCGGGAGCAGGAACATGATACGGCTCCTCATGTTCAGCAATCGCTCAATGACCGCCTCAAGTCGCTGATCAATTCATCTCCGATCGTGATATTCCAAAAAGGTACACCCACAGAGCCAAAATGTGGGTTCTCACGGCAAGCGATCGAAATGCTGAATGATGCAAATGTCAGCTTTGGTTATTTCAACATTCTCGAGGACGATGACGTGAGACAAGGCCTGAAGGCATTCTCGGACTGGCCTACTTACCCACAGCTGTATGTGCGGGGAGAACTTGTCGGTGGTCTTGACATCATGAAGGAAATGGCTGACGAGGAGGGTGGATTGGTCGAGCAGCTCGAACTGAAAGAATTCGTCATCGCCAAAAGTATAAGTGCGCCGGCTTCTGACGAGAAGGATCTGAACGAACGGCTGAAAGAGCTTATAAATCGGCACCGAATCATGCTGTTCATGAAGGGTGTGCCGAGCGGGCCGCGCTGTGGATTCTCGCGGCAGATGGTCGAAATACTCGATTCGTTCGAGGTGTCGTACGATGCGTTCGACATTCTGTCAGACGAGGACATACGCCAAGGATTGAAGGCATACTCGGATTGGCCGACCTACCCCCAACTTTATGTTGACGGGGAATTGCTTGGTGGGTTGGATATAGTGAAGGAACTGCAGGAGGGTGGAGAGCTTGAAGAAACATTGAGATGTTAGGTTTGATGCTCATAACCTTAGTCTTTTTAGTTACGATACTTCAGTTGTGCACTTGGACTGATCATCTGTACCAGACCTGTCCACGGAGTCCACGAGGTGTACCCCCAAAATCTATTTATTTGTATACCGCCCAAGCCCAGCCTCCCATTTGTAACCCCTGTTCTTTGCACGTCTAGATAGTACTTTACCTACTTGCATAAAATGTTTGGTCAGGGTGAGCAGTTTTGGTGTTGGAAAGGTGGATGGATGTGGATGAAGCAACAATGACCATTTCTCAACAGAAGAGAGGATTGGGTTTTCACATCAACCATCAGAGCATGACTTTATTTGTAAAGGTTGCGACTCTTGTCTAACTTAACTTTTAAGTAACTGGGATTAAAAACTCGCTGGATAGCCGTCTGTTCTGGGATGAGGCATGAGAGCTAGCTAGAGACCGGCGAAGGGGGCGAAGGGGCTTTCCTCGGCGCAGAAAAGACGTCGTTGGAACCGCTGAAGTACCAAAGAGCCCCAGTCTCTATTCGGTCCTCTTGAACTTTGCTTGCTGCGCTCTGTGCTACTTCTCGCGTCCAGGCAGACCGGCCCGCCAGTAAGAATATGTTGATGAACTTTTTCCTGCGTGACCCGCGCGCTGTAGGTAGGAACTGACTCGCGCGACTTTTAACTAGCGTACGTAGCTACTAGTAGAGCGATAGCCGACCGACCAAGCCGTTAAACTCGGAAACTCGGTCGCCGCCGTCTCAACAGAGGACATTCTTATGCCAAACCGGGCCATGGAACATCCTAGACGACCTCCATCCGGAGGGTGTTCCACTGCCCGATTTGCGAACTTTGGCGGCCAAAAGTCAAGCATTTTTCGCTCGGTCGGTTGCGATCGCTCTACCGCTCTACCCTAGCTAGCGCGCTCGCGGGTCACACAAGGAAAAAAATTCATATCTGTTAAAAGAATATGTAATGTAGAGAATAAACGAAATAGATCTCCGGCCCTGGCAGGCGTATAATAAGTAAGGGGGGATTAAGTAAACAGCTTAACAGCTTATACTTACTAAGTATAAAGTAAATTGAGGCTCATTGTGAGCTTACTATTACTATTTACTTAGGCCACTACGTGGTACAAAGAGCTTTATAAGAAAATGCCTTGACAGGCTTTTCCTTATCATGCTTTGCCTTATCTTATCCCCGACCTGAGTGGCCTGGCAGAGGAAGACCTGGCAGAGGAAGACTTAGTGGCCTGGCAGAGGAAGACTTAGCCCCGCCGCTTAGTGGCCTGGCAGTGACTGGCAGAGGAAGACTTAGATGGGGTGGGATGGGCTGGCCTGGAGAGAGAAGCCTTGGATGGATGCTGGACAAGGACGGCTTGACAGAGGATGTGGACGGTTTGGTTGCATTCGACGTTGTAGAGAAGGAAATGACCGATGACCGAGGACATGAAAGGCTTGGTGGAGGAGAACATGGGTTCAAATCCCCGCCTGCTGAGATTCCTCTTTTTTGTGGGTTCAATCCCCATCTATCGTTCACTTATGATGTGCGTAGTG
>JAAMXK010007058.1:0-13204 GCA_019693575.1 Thalassiosira oceanica | reverse complement strand
AGAAAGACGGATGCGGCAAGGTTTAGCGACTCACGGTTCCAATGTAGTAGATAACTCCCCTTGTCCAGTTTCCTGTGGCAATCGCTGAAGTCAGCATCACCCCTAAGTTATATGCTATATACGAATCAATGAAGGGCTTAGACGAAAGATGATCGAAATCTTTAAGAATGACCACATACAAACGTCATTTTCTCACCCGCTCCAACGTAAAACAGATCGAAGAATAGATCTCCCCAGTCAACGTGTGGCAGCACGTGATCCTCGTTCCATCTCTGTCTCTGTATTGGGTGGGCATACCAAGGCATACTCTCTGTGTGGCCATCATGTGCATCTCCGCGCTGATGGCCGACAGTTTCCACGAGATGTCCCTGCTCGTCCAACTCGAAATGCAACTGTACAGTGGTGCAAACGCCGCGATCAGCCATGTTGTTCAAGTGTTGGATTATAGCTGTCTCGCTCGGACGGCGGACAATCCTACTGGTGTTGGTGTGGCTCATTTCCGATGAGCTGGGCCTGGCGTCGTTTACGAAAGCCGCGTGTTCAGCGGAGGCACCGCTAGCGCCCAAGTCGCTAAGCATCACGGTCACGGACTTGGACACCTTTGACAACCTTCTGGAACATCGTCTGGCCCTTGCCTGGGCTAGGTAATCGTTGATAAGAAAATGCTCATGACTGTTCGGCACTTCGTCTGGGAGCCCTAAGTGACCTTCTCCTCCTCCCGTTCCTCCATCGACAGAATTCGCCGGGATCGTCTGCCAGCCGAGCCCGCACTCGAGGTCACTGACAGTGACACGTCCAAGGGCCGGCTCGTCATGGTGGTCCCGCGGAAGGTCCGCGAGGACTTCCCCGTTCGAAGAGCAGTTGCCGCCCTCATCGCCGCCTGCCATCATGACCGCTACCGGGCAGGACGACGACAAAGTCAAGACCTAAAGTTCTAACACCCTGTTAACACCTTCGCATCTTCTCTTCCTTTCCTGCTTCGCGCCGTGACGCACGAGAGACTCTCGGCCAGCAACTGGCGCTTTGCGGGCGCGCGCTTGGGCGGGGGCCCCCGCCCGCCGCCCAAGCTCACCCTTCTCAGGACCCTGGGGTCCCTCCCCCGCTGGCGGGTTTGGCCGAGACTGAGGCCAGCGCCTCACACGCAGTATTCGTTGTGAGGGGCGGGCCCCAATCTCACAGAGGTCCTGGGAAGGGTGGCCCAAGCTCCCAGCCAAGGAAAGTCGGTCATGAGTCAAGGGTCGCCGTCGGTAGAGGAAGAAGACAAAGAAGACCAGTTCTCAGAGAAGACATCAAAATGATAACTGAGGCAGCAGCGGCAGACGCCAACGTCGTCCTGCATGTGCACCGCAATCACTTGGACAGAGTTTGTGATCTCCTTGAAAATTATCGCGAGCAATACAAGGCGGACGATGTCAGAGCTGATGTGCTGTCAACGATACGAGCAGTGGAGGGCGTCCGGTCGAACTCGCTGGTGTTCCTGCGCGCGAGCGACGGCAAGGCGTTCGTCCAGAACGTATGCAGCAGGTACCCATACATATGGAGAGGTTTGAATAAGGTTTACAATATCACGTCGGATCGTGCTGTCATCTGTCCAAGTTTCAGAAAAGAATTAGGAGGTTCGGACGACCTTGAGTGCGTTTGCAACAAGATCATGCAAATCCTCCACAAGATACGGCGACAAACTTGTCCAAAGGCGAAAGGTGGCCTGCTCTTCAAAGTAGAGGTATTTCCTCCGAAGTTGCAAAGGCGAATAGTTGCGATGGTGGCACAACGACTTGACGAAGAGGAGGTTCCTGCAGACGAGCTCGATGTCACGCCAAACAGCCAAACCCACAACTTGACAGTTATTCGACTTGATCGCACCGAGGGGCAGATCGTGAAAAGGTCCAAGAAGATACCGAACTCATTTCTTGTTGGTGTTGCTGCCACAGAAAATACAGTGTCGCCTATTTTCTCGCCGGAGCCATCGGATGACATTTGCAGGGCATATTACAAGCTGGAAGAAGTGTTCGAACGTGTTCCGGCTCTTCGATTCTTGTCGAAGGGTGGCGCTGCAGTTGAAAAGACTAATGGAGGAAAGCCTTTGCTGGCAGTGGATAGCGGCTCGGCTCCCGGCGGCTGGTCCAAATATATCCTCGAGCAAACGGTGTGTACAAAGGTTTTCAGCATTGATCCGGGAGAAATGGACGAGTCAGTCGCTTCACTGCCAAGTCTTGAGCATTTGAAGATGAAGGCAGATGCGGCCATTGCAAAGCTACAGCAGATATTATCCAAGGAAAATGACCGAATCGCATTGTACGTCTCGGACATGTGCTTAGTTGACCTCGATGCGCAGGTCGATACTTTTCTTGCGGCCCACCAGGCAGGTATACTGAGGGAAGACGCGGCGTTCGTACTAACTATTAAGTGCAACGTGGGCAGGAGCAAGGCACATTTCGACTCGCTGGCCGCTGTCGAGGCAAGGCGGATTAAAGAGGCGACCGAAGGGGGAAGGGAAATTGAGATAATGCACCTATTTAGCAATCGGATCGGCGAGCGCACAATCGTGGGGTTCTTAAAGTGAAAACGCAGTTCTGACAACAGAAGATTCATTGAAATCCTTGCGGGCTCACATTATGTTTCATTTCATGCCTTATTTGTTTAACTCATTTGTTGAGACACTACTTGTACCAACATGTCATCATCAGGAGCGTACGATCTCATCAGCTTTGATCTTTGGATTTGCATTCTTGTAGATCTTTTTCACCCGTGCATCTTTTGCCACGTAGCAGTGATTAAGGGATAGGTACTCTTTCGCTAATGCCTCGTTTATCATCTGCACCGTTTCGTCCTTCGCCGCGGTGGCACGGGCCCTTTCCACTGCGCTGCTAAGTCCAGACGGTTCAACCTTGCCCTGTAACCAAAGGAAAAGCTCCAACTCAGAGTGGATACTGCAAAGGTCTGACAGATGATTGAAGTTTTTGGCGGGCCGGGGAATCAAGGAGAAGTGAACTCCTGGTGACCTTCCCTTGGAAAATGTGTCAACGAACCGTTGAAATGCGCGTTTAGACCGCGGACACGTTTCCCTCACAGGACTCATGCACAGTGAGAACTTCAGCTCGGTTGGCAAAGGGTAGTTCTTGAGCCAACGCGATACGATCTCCAGGCTTTTCTTCCTGCAGAGGAAGAAATCGCCACCCCGGAAAGTTGCCATGTCAGAGAATTTGGCCTTGAAGATTGAATTGATCAGCAGTGAGCGCGGACCTCAACGAACATTTGAAGAACTTGAATACGTACCAAAACTTGGTGAAGCTCCATGTTTGACTTCCCACTGTACGCTGTGAGTTGCTCGCTAAACAACGCAATGTGAGGAGGACTTGGAACCAGCCCAGCTCTTGCCAAGGGCTCTATATCTGTTTCCATGCACGTCCTCAGATACTTGAGGTCCGAAGGACAACGAGTTGTCACGACCCCGTTCGGGAAAGGCGAGTTTCGCCTTCCGGCCCTGCCTGCGATCTGCTTGCAGCTCGAGTGATCAAGCTTCACAATCGTCTCTCCGTTGTTCTTGTAAATGGAGTTCAAGATGATCCTTCGTATAGCTAGATTCAGACCCATCCCTATTGCATCTATCCACGGAGGACGTGTTCGTAAGTTGAGCACAGGGCGTCCTTACATCGATTCAACTCACCCGAGGCAACCAAAATATCATAGTCTGAGTCTTGATCGTTGAATAGGCGCGCCTGCTCTGTCCGGATCTCAGGGGGTAAACTGCCGTATATCACGCAGCATTTGTGGGAAGTGTCCCGTTCAATCTCTCGCTTAGCAAGAAACATAAGTGAGTTAAATAATATCAGCATACGACGAAGTGAGGTACGATGAAGTCTACCTTGATTGCGAAGATGTCCTTCTTGGCAAAGGCAACAACGCAGTCACCCTTTTTGACATTGCTGTAAGCTCCCTTAGCTGAGGGGGACGCAGCTAGGCTAGAATCCTCCACGGCCAGCTTCGTGAACCTCTCGTATCGACGGACCTCAAAGTCGTCGTTGCAGTTTTTCGCGATCTTCTTCACCAAGTCGACGGCCTCGGGCCCTCCACAGACATGTATCTCTTTGCACCTCATTCCCATCAAGGCCCGTGACCAGGCATAACCCCTGAACTCATCTTGAATCATTTGAATTTCATCGATTACCTGTTCATAGAGTGCATGTAGGAACCAGATGGTGATGGAGAAGCAAATGACGAGCCGCCTGATCTTACCACGACGTCGTAGTCCTCGTCCAGGTCCGCGAGCTCCACAGTAGACGACGTATGCGTGGCAAAGGGCACCGTCCTCTGCTCCTGGCCCGTGAGCAGCGAGCAGTAAACCCCGTCCCTGTTCAGTTCCGTGTAGCACTCCGCCGCCAGGAGGCGCAGCGGCGCGAGGTACACCCCCCTCCCGGCCCGCTTGAGGCGCTCGAGGGCGTTGTAAGTCTTTCCGGAGTTGGTCGGCCCCGCGTGGAAGACGATCCGGCGCCTGTCCAGCCGCGCGCGCGGGTACCACTCCCAAGGCCTCGTCAGGTCCGTGTGCGATTCCATCTCCCTGTAGTGCTCGCACTCGCTGCGCCGTTCCGATACCAGCAGGGCCAGGGAGGGCGCGAGTCGTCGCGAAATTGATTCGATCGCGTCGGACGCACGCTGAAAGTCCTCCCCGGACATGGGCCGAACTAGTTCGCCCATTTCGTCTTCGAGCCGTTTGAGTTCCTCCCCGAGTCGGTCAGCGGAGGACCTTATGGCGTTGACTTTCTTCAGTTGCGCGTCGATCTCGGCGGCCGTTGCACTCTTGGTACTTTTGGGAGATCCAAGAAACTTCGCGGCCGCATCCAGTTTGGATTCGATCGTGTCCAGTTGAGCGAAGTCGGGTTCGGCTTTGGCTTGCTGCGTCAGTCGCAATTCCTCATATCTAGTTTCTTCATTTTGAAGCGTTTCTAGCTGCCTTGCATGGCCTTTTCCCACTCGGTCCATTTTGGACTTCAACTGCTCCGACTGCCGAACGACCTCGCTCATCTCTCCGAAGGCATCCATCGAATCTACAGACAGTCCGTCCATCACGGCTTCCAGCTCACCGAGCACTTGGAGCGCGGTGTCCTCGCCGAGCCCTATCCTCGAGGCCGACCAGTCGTCATCCCCCCCCTTCCAGAGCAGTTCGCCGTAGGCGTCGAGGGAGTCGAGGTAGAACCGCCTGTACTCCTCGCGGGCGGCCCCCGAGCCAAGCCCGCGCGGCGCCACGATCCTGAAGGCGCGCCTCGACCTCAGCGCGGCGACGAGCTCGGCCGCCAGGCGCCTGCGCCTGTTGACCTCCCTCCTGTCCGCGGCCGCGGAGGCCCTCTCGTCGTGCAGCCTCCGGCGTTCCTCCTTCAGCATCGGAGACCCGTCCGCGTCTGACGCGGGAAGGAGCCCGTCGCCGGCCGGCTCCCCCGGGACCGGATTGACCGGATCGCCCGCCACCTGATGTTGGTGCCGCGGAGACGGCAAGGCTCGCGGGACGGCGCGCCACCACGGCGGACCCGGACCTGGCGGGGACTGCCGGAGCCTCCGGGTTGACCTCGTGCAAAGGAGGCAGATACCCTGCATCATTTTCTTGTGAGCGTTGTCCTCGCGCCCGCCCCCAACGAATCCTCCTCGGATTCAAACTCAGTGGAAGATGCTGGAGAGGAGGCGGGCAGCAGCGACGGACTGTGCTCCACTGCGTGCCCCGCTCGTCATCGTCTCGACGGTCCCATCTTGTTCGTTCGTCGGGAGATCCCAAACCCTGGGGACTTCCGGGTGACGACTGAGACCTTATTGTACACATTCCTATCGGTTTGTGTTCGAAGACCTGAGAAGTCCTGCGTCTGTCCCCACCGTCTCGTCCCGTGTGCCACCAAGAAAGTTGCGGCCGCGAACGTAGTATGACGGAGAACATCGAGAATGACGACGTGCATGTCGCAGGCGCCCACCCAGACGAGCTGCCAAGTCTACCCGAGGAGATATACTACAGATATGTCCGTCCATTCACGCCGCATAGAGATCGTCCAGCGTTGAACAAACGCACGGGCAGCTCGAGATACTACCACGGAAAACGCGTGGACATTGATCTGGATTACCTGCGCAAGTTCGGCGAGAGGGGGCGGTATCATGGAGGGCGTATTGAGAGGGCCGAGGACGACATGCCTGCCGTGTTTGATTTGCCCTTCGTCGAAGGCACCCCCGGTACATCGACTTTTCGCATTCACTTCCCGAAAAGGGACACGCCCACACTCGATGATCACCGCACCACGGATCCAGATGAAGCTGCTCAAATCCTCAATACGATCCGGGCGTCTTGGGACGAGCACATATCCAAGATTGAGTCGCCGTCTGCGCGCTTGCAGATCAGCCTCTACCAGCTATTTCAGTTCTACGAAGATATGCTCGATAATAGCGTAGGGTTTGCCCCGCCCGACTGCATGCTTCTGTTTCCAAAGGATAGTCTACAACAACTTATTTGGACGCACTGCGATCTCGACCCCGCATCAGGTATGTGAGAGGGCACCTATTTAGTGCTCTTCTGTGGGAGAGGATTAAGCTTTCTATTGCTGTGATCTGACGTGTGATTTAAGTGAATGGGCCGCCCGTAACCGACCCCGACTTCGCCCCGTGCCCATTGCCAGGAGTTGGGTTGCACAAAACAGTCCCAAACAGTGTGTTTGGGAATGTAATCGGTGTCTTGGTAGCTCTTGCTGTTACGCATGAACTGGCGGATCTTGACGAGGATCAAAAGAAGATTTTCAATGGAAAATCACAAGTGGCACTGTGCATGGCAGGTAAAGTCTGTGCTAATTGTACTGACGTTTCTGAAACAAGCAGGTCTGATATATCATCGGTCATGATACAGTCACTATTGCCAGAGTTGCGGACCTCAGCCCTTTGTTTGAGTCGCTAGATGAGCTTCCACAGGAAGCCCTCAACAAAGGTCCCGCTTTGTATTCTCTTGACTGTGTATCAATAATCTCGTCGTTGCTTTTCGTCGACGAGATGTGGGAGCCCGGTCAATGTTTGCTTGACGGTCTGAAGAACTTCTTCAACACATACTCTTGCAAAGGATACAGACTATTTCTACTCGAATTGCTGATCAGTCACATTGAAGACTGCGGTCCTGTCCAAAAACTGCGATTTGCTGTCGGTGATAGAGTTGAGTGCAACATGGGTTATGAGCAGGGTTGGCAACGTGGGAAAGTGAATGCACTATGGGTTCATCATCCTGATCAATCCTTTGGTCAAATGTTAAACCCGTACGAAGTGTTACTAGATGGTGCTGGCGGAGAAACCGAAAGAACGATTTACGCTCCGTAAGTCTCTTTTATCACCAAGTCTCACTTGAGTACTGCTCCCCAATCCTGAATGTCGAAACTTCTTCACAGGGGAGACACTGACCAGTTTATTCGCCTACCAATGGAGTTTCCGCCGACTCGGTTTGTTCGCGGAGATACTGTCATCGCAATGACAGAACAAGGCTGGGTTGAAGGTACTATCATTTCTCAATGGGAAAAGAATCCAGTTGCACAAAAGTGGTGTCCGTATCTTATTGAGGTTGAAGATGGTATTGTGGAAGGAAACATCGTCTCAGCACCAGAGGACACGGACATATTTGTCAGAGCCGTGCCGGACAATTTCGTGCCCAACCAAATGGAATAGTAAATGTAGCTTAAAGGTACAAATGCAGTAAATGATGTCTTGTAGTATTCATGGACTGTCATCAGTTTGCACCTCTTTATTTACATGATTCCTTGCTGTATGTGGACACCTTCTCCCTTGCTAATCAAGCCGTCCAACAAAACTGAGATCCCATGCGTCAAGCAGGGCAATCAGGAGAAAGTGACGCCGTGGTTGAAGAGTGCATACTCTCTCTGCCTCTTCATGTGGTTGAGCGTGCGGACCAAAGTGGTGAGTCAACAGATCTGCTGTTACGAGGCCAGCAGCCCGACAATGACGGGATGGACAGGAGGATCTGACGTGTGTTAAATCTCAGGATACTTGAAATATATCTGAGATTCAACCCTATTCCTCTGACACCAATCGTCCGTCCTGTGCTGCGTCTTCTTCTGATCACCCCCTCCCTCGCCTTTGTCGCGAGACCTCTGTTTCGTGGTTGGGGTGGTGGTCTGCCTGGGCCTGTGCGCTGTTCACGGTTGATGGTCTGCACAGTCGGTGGATCCAAGCTGGTAGCTAGGTGACTATCTAGCTTGAGGTAAAGATTGAAGTTTTCTTTCGCGAGGTTCCATTTAACGGTGACTATTGTAGTGGTACACAGTAATTTTGTTTCGATATTATCTTAACATTGTGGAGTCTCAGGAAAATATGCCTTGCTACAGTAATGCTTAGGGTACCATGCGAATAAAAAGAGAATAATA
Source organism: Thalassiosira oceanica (assembly GCA_019693575.1). NCBI lineage: Eukaryota > Bacillariophyta > Thalassiosirophyceae > Thalassiosirales > Thalassiosiraceae > Thalassiosira > Thalassiosira oceanica. Next base: position 4,817 of record JAAMXK010007058.1, on the reverse strand, counting down.
CAGAAGAACGAAGAAACGCGTTTGGAGAACTTCTGGACTGGTCAAATAGATGCCTTGGCCAGCCTTGCTCTGTTCCAAAAGTACCTTGCAACAGCGTTACTGTGAATATAATCTCAAAAGGTAAACAAGAACATGGCGAAGGGACAAACATGAAACACCTTAACAGCCGTACCGAGCAGCAGGAAACGTCTTCCGAAGCAGGCCCTATGTCACAGTAGGGAGCGAATAAGTGAAGATTGAACAGAAGTGGCAAGCATCGACCGGTGTGGTTGGTACGCTTATCACACATAGCCAATGAGACTTCTTTCGTGAATCAATATATGTTCCTGTGAGAGAAATAGCAAGTGACACCCAAGAAGTGGGTTTAAATACCTTAATAGCCAGTGGTAGCTAAGTTAAGTTAAGAGATTGTCATTTAGATTATTGTCATTAAGAGGAAGCAAGCAAATTGAATGATAGAAGCAAATGCCATAGATTGATGAATATTGGGAGATAGATGTTCAGTCAAGGTTCCTACATTCTGACATATTTTTAGTTAGTTTACCTGCCAGTCGGCAGCATGCAGATCACCGTTTCAACATCGCCGATTTTTAAAGCCATTCATATCACATAGACGCTTCTTCTCCCCCCCTAACAATGAGCGGAGTTCAACTTTGCGGCCAAAAGTGTCGGTGATCGTTTTATCGATGGCCTCGACAGACGGCAGAATCAAACGAGCAGACCATTCTGCTCTGGAATACACCCCTCTGCTTTTTCTTTGGCTCAGCTCCGGCCAAGGTCCAGTTTACCGTGCTTTGATGCATTGGGATTTTGCTTTTGGCTTTTTGTAACCTAAGCATCCCGAAGGCTTATGGTATCTAGGTAGACCGGCTGTTCAAGTCTAGTTTTAGATGGTATGTGTCTATGGTGATGGCCCTCAGAAGGCGGTCTCATCCGCACGGACCCGAGCAGTCCTGGTTCCGAGCATCGACAAGCCCTCCGGCCTATGGGAAGGAGGGGGCTTGTTTCCGCTGCTACAAGCTGCAAGAAAAGCAGCGGGCTGATGAACTTTGTTGCAATGTGCTACGGCGTAAACACCCTTACCCTGGTTTAAAGGTTAATGTTCCCAGGGTATATTTTGTCAGCAGGAAACACACCTCTTTCCCCCGTTACTCTGATGAAGGAGAGGAGGCTAGGCAAAGTAGGAGCTACATACATGTAAGTAATCGCTACCTACGTACCTCCCATCCATGCGCAAATTTTTGGCTAAAAGGTACTCTATCTTGATATCGTAATTGATCAATTGATTAATTCTAACCCATTTCTAGAAAGGAAATGTGCCTTTGGGTGCCCATCAATACCCTCCCTCTGATTAACATGTGGCCGCCTAACTCATGATGAACAAAACATTTAAGACTATATAGAATGGCACAAATCAATCAATATGTGTTTTTGATAGGCTCGCCCCATCTGATCTTCCCATCTGATCTCGTGGAGGCGTATTTGCAGTAAGATAGGTAACCAGGCAAGATAGCACGACAAAAAAAATTATTGAAATGAAGCAACTTACTTCTCTACATTATTTATCCAGAAATCCAAACTGTCTTCATGCAAAAATTGATGACACGACCCAGCTCTGTAACAATGCATAAATGCAGTTTAGTGACTTGGTACTGCCAAGGTTGTCCCAAACATCATACTTCTGGCATCTACTGGTTTCTGTCAGCTCTAAATACAAATCTGTGACTCCTGATATAGAGTTGCTTTTCTGGACTTGGATATTTGCACTGTAAAGTAGTTTGGGCATGAGAGAGGCAGGGACCCCACTTAGGAGGGCAGTGTTGATGAATGAATGCTCCTCAGATAATGCGAGCATCGCAAATATCTTTTCCAATTTGTTGAAGACGACATTAGTGTAAAAATTTAGGGATGATATCCCTTGCTCGAGCTGATGTCCTTGCTCGAACCCAAAAACTCGGCAGCTTTGATTTGATGCGGCGCATGAGGCCAGGCCTGAGACATCGAAAATTACACGAAGAATCGAAAGCCTTCCATCCGCTGTCATCGCGGTATTTCCAGAAACGTCAAGTGACCTTAGATTGGTATTGCTTGAGAGTGAATTGGCCAGCACTGCCGCATCGGCGTCGTAAAAACGATTGTCCCTTAAATTGAGTCGAGCAAGAGTTGGGTTGGAATTGAGAAACTCGGCTATGATCATTGCTTCTCGCGAGGACAGCCCATTTCCTGCCAACCAAATCGCCACAGTGTTGCATGAGAGAATTTTCTTGAGCATGTCAGTATTTATTCCATCCGCAAAACATTTCTTCAGCGTGATGCACTGCATGGCGGAGGATTGTTCCGCATTTCGTCTTCTGATTGCATTGCAGATTGTTTGGAACTCCTCATTTGATAGTATATTCCCGCCTAAGCTAACGTGCATCACTTTATGATTCGTCTGTATGACATCCTCAATGATTTCGGCCAACTTCCAAGTTTGGGGGGTACTATTGTTTTCCAACCCCACATAATTGACTTTCGCTTGCTTGAGGGCTGGACGGAGGATATCCAGTACGGCATCTGGTGTTTCAACGTTGAAAAATGAAACCATCGAAATCCTTTCTCTCCCGGTGGCGTGGTATTTAGACCAATGAATGAGCGCGTTGGCGAACTCCGTCCAATAGGGCATCAGTACATCGTCATGGTCTGCAGTGATGTGGTTGCCTTCTTCGTCCTGAAGGCGAAATACCAAAAACCAGACAGAACTGCCAGTTGTTCCCATCCTCAGACCCTTGATGATACGAATGAATGAATCCAGCAATATTTCCATTTCATCCGCGTACTCTTCGGTGTGTCCCTTGTCGAGCCAGTAGTCACGGGAAATGGTTTCTACAGAGTACAACCACTCGAGGGCGTCCGAGTAACTTTCCTTCAGATCGCGGACCAGCTGGTTGTGGCGTTCCTCGGTTGCAATTTTCTCCCTCTCCCTCTCCGCCACCACCTGGTTGTGACGTTCCTCCAATTCATTTTTCTCTCCTGCTTGCATCTATCCAGCTCCACGAGGACGCTCTCCCTTTCTGCGCAGTCTCTCCGCCTCCCTTCCGGGCCCTTCCGGCAGGAGAGATCGAAGGTGAGTTAAATCTCAACTTTGTCCCTGAGATTCAGATCACGTGGGGAGGAAGAGAATGAGGCGGGTAAGAGTTAATCTCAATTTCTGGGTTAGACATCCCCCCCCTTTGGGTGGCAATTTGGCAAGGTACGTCCCTCGTGCTTGGTTTGTCCCCCACCGTAGTAACTACTAGAAGAGGGTATGGATGAGTGTAGCCCCCATGAATATTCGCACATCTGACTATAGTACTTAGCCAGATTAGGTTTCGCCGGCTTAACTACTAGCTAGTAGCTGCTAGCTTGTGGGGTCATTTTCTTGGGGGAGAGGGGGAGTATCCCCCCCCCCCCTGTTCACAGAAGTCTAACCCAGAAGTTAAGATTAACTCTTACCCGCCTGAAGAGAACAAGAAGTTCAAGTCTTCTCTGGACCGCGGGCTTACGGGAGAGCAGCCGAGGGACCCGGGGGAGACAATGCATCAAACCGGGTCTCGAGACCCATGGTGCCGTCGCGCTGCCCGCCGATCGGCCGCCTGGCCCTGCGGCGCGCCGCCCGGCACCGCTTTGCCGCGGCGTCGGACGGACTTCGCCCCCGGCCGTCGTCTTCCTCCTCTTCCGGCGCTCACGACGAAGGCCACAACCGGCGTCGGCGAAGGGGGGGGGGGTGTCAAGGCCGCCGGCGGCCCCAAGGAGGAAGAGGCCGGGATCGAGGATTGGCCGCCTCGTGGAGGCCGACTGCTGGCCTCTCAACCGGCGCGTACGCCACCCCGTGGAGAGGACGCTGTCCAAAAACTAAGATGGTGATAGAGTTGAGGTTTCATGGACTATGAACAGGGGTGGCAACTGGCAACGTGGGAAAGTGAACGCACTATGGGCACGTAATCCTGATCACTCCTTTGGTCGAATGATAGACCCGTACGAAGTCTTGCTAGATGTGCTGGCGAAGAAAGCGAATGAATGATTTACGCTCCGTAAGTCTCTCATTATTCCCTCGCTCGCCTTACTCGAGTACTGCTCCCTTGTCCTGAATGGTTTAACTGCACAGGGGGGACAAGGTCCAGTCTATTCGCCTGCCAATGAGTTTCCGCCAACTCAGTTTGTTCGCGGAAGATACTGTCATCGCAATGACAGTACAAGGCTGGTTTGAACGTACCATCATTTCTCAGTGGCAAAAGCACCAGTTGCACAAAAGTGGTGACCGTATCTTATTGAGTTTGAAGATGGTATTGTCGAAGGAAACATCATCTCAGCACCAGAGGACACGGATATATTCGTCAGAGCCGTGCCGGACAATTTTGTGCCCAACCAAATGGAATAGATAATACATAGCTTAATGATACATATGTTGTAAATGAAGTCTTGTAGTATTCATGGACTGTCATCAGTTTGCATCCCTTCATCTACATGATTACCTGGCTGAGATCCCGCGCGTCGAGAAGGGCAGCCAGGAGAAACGCAACGTCTGGGTTGAAGAGTGCCGACTCGACGGTTGCGACCTTCTGCCTCTTCATGTCGTTGCGCCAGTATGTCACAAAGATTGTGCTCGCCTCCGAGCCCTCGCCCTCATCTCCTCGAGATCGGCGGAGGGGATCACACGTTAGTTAAATCCCATGTAACTTGAAAGTTACCGGAGGTTAAACTCACGTTGGAAGTTAGAATCGATCTATCCCGGCAAACGAACGTTGTCCATCATCAAGGAGGCAATGAAGAAGAACTGGGGCATAGATCGAGATGAT
>JAAMXK010007010.1:0-31858 GCA_019693575.1 Thalassiosira oceanica | reverse complement strand
TCTATCCGTCCCTCAGCGGAACGTCGTCAACCCGGTGTCGGTAGCTCGACTTCTTCCCTACCGCAGGGATGCTAACGCTGATGCCCTAGGTGAGCCTTACTATACAAGCTATTGTAAGTAAGTAAGTAAGGTGAGCCTTACAATAGGGTTGAGCATGAAGATGACGCTCCTGTGGCTCATCCCCGGCCGGGATATCTCAGCCGATGATCCACCCCTGGGCCTATTGCGGTGGATCGGCGTCGCTGGTTTGGTCGGGATTGGTGCAACGGTCGCAGAATAAGGCCTGACCGAGGCCCGCCGTGTGCTTGCTCCGCGTCCGGCACGCTCGAGCATGACGCAGCACGTTTTGAACCCCCCTCTTCGCCGATACGGACGTAGCGGTGCACGAGGTTCCTCAATCTACCCTGGAGGGAGCCCGACGCTGCTACTTCTATTCCGGACGGCGCAGCGGACGTGAAATCCAACATCCCGTTCGTCGCTCTAGCTTGCTAGCTACTAGTACGGCTCGGCGGCCGTGCGGAAGACAGTCGAAGGTCGCGATATTCTTCTACTGGGCCATTCTGAACGCGACAAGCGGGGGGGACCTCACCGGGAAGGTGGTCCAATAGGGCCCGGTGTCGATACAAAAAGGGAGGCCTCTGGAGGCGAGCGGTGAAGTTTGAACGCACATTATAGGGTTGCTCCGCGTGTTTTTTAGTTTGGCGAAAGTAGGTAGGGATAGCCTTCTCGCGCGGCGCGGCAGAGCTCCTGAGACGTGACCGGGCTGGGCGGATCAACAACTACGCGTACGTAGCTATGCCAGTACTTTTAACACATGTAGTTTGTACACGGTCATCAGTTAGAGTGCGCAGGCGTGCATGTAATCGTAATTAAATGTCCCTGGCGCCCGAAGCTCAATTTTGCACGGCTTATTCGACGACCGAGAAGTCGTACACACTTACCTTATAGCCTTCTCGCGCGGCAGAGTGCATAATCGTATCCACGACTTACTTATGGGCGTCGGGCCTGTCTCGCGCGCGGCAGCAGTGCAGTATTCACGACCGAAAAGTTTTTCCGTGTACTGTTAATGTTACGATACTGTGGATGGTATCTTGGCAGCGCAGGTAAAACACTTACCTTATAGCCTTCTCGCGCTCGGCGGTGCCCCGATGACCCGGCCAGACCGCGACCCGTGCATGACTCCGTGAATAAACCCACAGCGCCGCGTCAGCCACACAGCGCGGCCCGTCCGCAAGGTCATGCCGGCCAGTCCGCTGCGCTGCTGGACGATATGCATGATATGAGGAGGAGGCTGGCGAGAGGTCGACGCGGAATGAACGCCAACATTATCTCTATCCAACTGGCGAGCCGTTCAACAACTTATCAAGGTGAGTGCATTCCTTTTCGAGGGGGTGCTCCCTGTCAATCATTTATTCGGTCAACCTTGTTGCTCACTGTGTCCTTTGAAAAGCGTCTGTCAGTGCGAGCCGTCCATCTTGGACCAGCGCCACTTCGCCCTCCACGCCGCGGATGAGACTCATCCCCTCGGACGCCGTCGCCATCACCACCGATGCCAAGGAGGGCGCGGGATGGCGGCCCGGGAGAGCCAGCGACCGGCTGACCGGCGAGTGAGGGGAGGCGAGGAGGAACGGCCGAGCTCGAGCAGGCGTCGGCGGGCCAGGAAGAGAGCCGCGGGCGCTGGAGGCTCCGTTGCATCCACGGGGACGGGCCGCTCGGTCTTCAGATGGCGCTGATGGACACGCAAGCTGCGGCCGGATTAGCCGCCTTGGCCCCCAGAGCTCCGAGAAAGTGGCGAAGCCCCCCGTCCGCCATGGCTGAGCAAACGGTCCCACTGGCCCACACGAAGACCATCCTCCCATGCTCGACGAGATGACCACCGCGGCGAACTGGGGGGCGTGCACGACCGGGTCCGAGTGCGTGGACGCCCAGACGGCGTGGATCGCGGACCAGCAGGACCCTCGGTCGTGCCCACGGTGAGCCACAGGGAGTGGCTCAGGGAGCGTCTCAACCCCCGCTCTGTCGAGGTTTACGAGTACGGCTTATCGGGTCCCCAGCCTGCTCGTCGGGGAGCGTTTGGCGGAACTTTGCCTTCACTAAGAAAGACTGGTACATGAGCACGGGAGATGAACTCGATGGAAAGATGCGAAGTATTTGGCCCATGGATTTCTGGCACAAAGTGACCCTCGAGGATCGCGACGTCGGCGGCAATATCAAGTACGTCTGGACCTACGCCGGCCACGTCCGGACAATGATGGAAGCTCAGCCTCGATACTACGACGGATCGAATCCCGGCGACCTCATTCCCCTCGGAATCTACGACGTATGCGGCGTCTCCGATTTGCCGAGGATCTACTACATCGACCAGCAGGCCTCGTACTTCTCCGGCGACGCCGACCGGACACACGAGTTCGTGAAGCGTCACGCAATGTTCAAGATCCGACTCGGCGACGACGGACCGTGCCAACACGTCTATGGCGGCAACCTAGACGTGGTCATTGACGAAACCTATTTAGATCACGACTCGACGGGGGGGAGACGTACGTGCTCGAACTGCCGGGCCACGCGACCAAGTTCCAGGACAAGGCCATGAATAATATCGGGCACATCGATCCTGATAGCGTGACTATGTTCACGGCCAACGCGGCGGGGGACGGCACGAACGACGCGGTGTGCGCGACTGTGCCGGATCCGAATAAGGCCGACTTTCGAAGCACGGGGATTCGGTACAGTCCGTACTATGTGGTGAGTGTGAAGCAACCTCTCTCTTTTCGGTGCCGATCTGTGTGCCGAGCCTGCTCCTGTCCGAGCCCGAATTACAGCACTGTCATGCCATATCTCACACCTTCTTTCCTTATGTGTTTCTTCTGGTAGGGAGACGAGCACCCCGACTGGAACCCCTCATATCGGTCAATTCTTGAGCCGCTTGTGTCTGCGAAGGACTCCGCCGGCGCATACCGCCTCCACGATCGTCACTACCCCCCCCTCGAGAATACCTGGACGAACCCTGCCATAGACGGCGGGGGACTTCAGACGCTCGAATCGGTATTCATCGAGATCAACAGCTTCGACGAAGACGAGCCGAGCTTACTGTCGTCGACGTGGACGAGAACCCCCGCACCGATTCGGTGGGGCGTTGGGGAACGAGCAGGCCATCTTCTGCTCGAACAGGTTACCCAACATCTTCAACGAGGCGCACTGCAAGCTCAGCACGGGCCCGAACGTTTGCGTCCGTGACTCGTCGACGGCCGAGGACACGGTCATCGTCACAACGCTCTTTGCGGGTGCTCCCAAGGATAGTCTCGCAAGGATCAACTACCACGTGAACAACGCCACACAGAAGCTCGCCATGGTCACGGGATTGACGATGGATGCGAGTTACAGTCCCAAGCTGTGCGATGTCAACACCGTGAGCAGGTGGGAGGTCACTGACGACGACCAGACCGCGTGCAAGGGGGCGGAGACGCTCGACACTGCGACTAGGACTCTGTTCGCTGACATGCTCACGTATGAGGTTACGGACAACTCGTTCATAGTCGACGTCCGTCTGGTGAGTGTCTCGTTGTATGATGGCACATGAGCATCATGCATTTGCACCGAGAACTTTCTGCTTCGATCGCAATCTTATTAATTGATCGACGTTCTCCATCTCAGTACGACAAGTTTGCTGGAACGTTCAAAGCCGACTTGTCGAACGACCTCTGTGATGCAGCCGACCAGTCAAAGTTTGGCTTCCACATCTGGGCCAACGGCCAATGCTACAAGCATGTCCACAAAGAGGAGTACAATGTCTATTTCGAATTCTGGCGCGGGTGACATGACCTCTTGGGCCGGACGGTCCAGTTCAAACTACCGGAAAGTGGGAGTCAAGGGCGAGATGGTTAAGCTCGAGAGCTTCCTCGACATCCTTGACATATACAAGGGATTCGGAGGGAAAGATAGGACGGCCCACCCGACCGGAAGGCCGTCCGCCGCGCCTTCATACTCTCCGAGCACGTCGTTCGCTCCCACGGAGTCATGGTCGCCGTCGTCCATGCCACCAAGCTGGGTATGTTTCGTCTGAGGACAACATTCACTCATGTTTAGCATAGTTACTTTGATTGCTCACTAATTCGCGCATTCTACGTTGACACAGCCTTCCCTCAGCTCCTCGCCGTCGTTATTGCCAAGCACATCCACGGTCCCAAGCACAACTTTGCAGCCGTCGCTAAACCCTTCTGCCTCGATCTGGCCAACACCGCTTCCCTCAGAGAGCCCTTCCGTCACGACAGAGCCAAGCAGCATCCCATCTGAGTCCCCGAGCGTCACTGCCATCCGCCGTCAAGTCAGCCCTCGAGGGTTCCCAGCAGTATGCCCAGCTTGACTCTCAGCGGAGCACCGTCATCAGCCCCGAGCTCAGCGCCCTCTCAGGTCCCCAGCTTCATTAGTCCATCAAGTCAGGTACGCAATTGAAGGCGTGTCGCATTTCATTCTCTTTCTAAAACTCACGAGCCACGCCTTCATTCCAGCCGCCGTCGACCCCGTCAGAGATGCCCTCCCACGAGTACGAGCCTTCGAGTGTACCTGTGCAGAACAGTGTTGGAAACATGAACTACTTCCACATACCGTGGCCCACGGACAACTTCCAAGGTGATAAATTATTTCCAAACGTGGACAACGAGTGCGGTGAAGGTACCTGTCTACTTCAGGATGACGATACTTGTATCACCATTCATGCGAGCTCTGGAGGATGGGATCGAAACATCTACCCCAAGCACAACTCGATGGTGACTGAAGTCGGGCAAGGTCCGTATGAGTCCCCAGATCAGTTCTCCTTCTTCCTTTCGGACTAGGGACCTTCGAGCCGGGCCAGCTCGGGGATGTGGCAGCTCGTGGCCCGGGGGGACTGTGCAGCCGATCGGCGTCGCGTCGCCCAAGGGGAGCTCGATCGATTTGATTTCGACACAGGGCTTGGCCCATGTCATGCTCATCTTGCCGGGACTGAAGAAGGACACTACCAAGGGCTGCATGTCTGCCGAGGACAAGGCCAAGCTGACTGACAACTGAACTGAGACCGAGAATTGTAACAATGCTGATTACGACAGAGACATCTGTGAATGCCTGTTTGAGGCGGGTGTAAATCATCAGCCTACTGATGAGTCTTTTAGGAATCTCCTCTGTGAGATTGAATCCACATCACACACTTTCGATGAACTTAATCAGATGGGAGCAGGGGCAATACTTCAGGGAAACTTTGACGAAGGTCAAGTCTGTGTTCCCCACTTGGTGAGTGACATACTTCATAATTATGTTATCGGAGACGGAGTTCCTTGGTTTTGGATTGACTTTGGCAAAATGCAACAAGAGATGATTACGAGCTTCAAGCACGCCACAACTCATCATATGTATTCAACCTGCTCACATTACCCCAGACAACCAAGCAGGACGGTGTTGCAAGCGGAGTGAAGACTTTGGCTCCATCAAGTACAGCACCTGCCACCGACGAGTCGACATCTGTGACACTCAGACTCTTTGGGGGATCGATGAAAGAGGCCGGACTCCATACAGCATCATCAGTTGGCGTATCCAATATAAAAGCGTGAGTAATGTGAACGCGAGCGCAAGCGCCCTCCATTTGGATGAACAGCCACATCATGGGTCCAGGGCCATCAATTAATCAATCTTGATCGGTCAACAGAGCGAGCGTGTCTGCTGTTCGTGTTTGCTTCAAGCACTCTACATCTCATCATATTGTCTACTGTACCTCCTTGCATCATCCCAGACTTTCGAGCAGGGTGGCTTGGCGAGTGAAGCTTTAATTGTGGCTCCATTGAGCACTGCACCTGTCGCCGATGGTGGTCTTATCCGGCGGTCCATCATCATTCATCGCCAGGCTGCATAATTCGGAAGCGGCGGAGAGCGGGCGGCTTGACGGCAGGCTTGGGCCGCGAGTGAGGCTTTAACAGCCTCGTCCTGGACGGCAAGAAGGGGGAGGAGGAGAAGGATGGCCCGGAGGCCGCCGTCCCAAAGGAAAATGTTGAGCTTGACCGTGAGTAGATCAAGGCGACATCATGAAGGTATGTGTGAGCTCGCTCTCGTTCGACTTGCCGGTGCTTGACATTCTTCTGACCCATCCGTGTCCGCGCCATCATCTGCCTCCCGGAGGCCTGGACTTGAGCCGTGAGCGAGGCTTGAACAGCCTAGTCCTGGACGGCGAGACTGCACCGCCCCTGCGAGCCGAGATTCAGGAAAAGCTTCTGGCGGATCGACGTCTCCCCGCCCAAGAGGAGCGCGACCGGTGCTGAGCTTCTGATCCCGGTGAGGGCTTCCCCGCGCCCCCCTCCGTCGCGCGCCTTGCCGCCTCCCTCGAGCCAGCGCCGTCGCTGCGGTGTCGCTAGAGACCTAGAAGATTCGCGTCACCGAGGTCCGAGATGGGGACTCTGCAGTCTCAGCAGAAGATTCGCATCGCCAAGGTCCGACGCGTCACCGAGGTCCGAGATGGGGACTCAGAGATCTACACTTATACTTTGCTAAACTTCTGTTTGCCGTCTTCAGGTCTTGTCTATTTTATGGCGACACAGGGCTCGGAGGTGGACTGCCCGCAGCGGTACTATCCAACAATGGAAAGTCTGGTCTAGGGCGTGGTGGAGGGGATCGTCACGGCTTGGAATCGCTGGTGAGTCACAGTCAAGGTTTATTCATGCAGCATCCCCAGAGATCTACACTTATACTTAGCTGAAGTTCTGTTTGCCATTGTCTGGTCTTCTCTGTTTGATGACAACACAGGGCTTAGAGGTGGACCGCCCGCCTCGCCGTGCTCATCCTGCCGGAGCCGATGAAGGAAACCCCCAAGGGCTGCAAGACGGCCGAGGACGAGGCCAAGCTTGGAGGAATGATCCTTGTCTTGTTGGACGTCAAGGTACCTGACTTCAAGTCTACTCTTGGACTGGCTAGGAGCGTGGTCTGCATCCTGTCAGGCGGGAGCGCTTGCATGGACATCATAGGTGCACCTCATCACTGGGGAGCCCTCTTGGTTTCATCCTCCTTTCCCCACATCTCTTGCAAATGGGGGTGAGTTAGTTACTTGAGCGCTCAACTCTTGAAATTTCGTTCAATGCCCTGTTGGGTTCTAATATTTTCTGTCCATTGTGTATCATTCATTAAGCTTGCACAGCTCAAGGGTCCGTTGACACCAGTGCGCCTCGTTACTGTGCTACTTTGGCGGGTGATGGTGAGCATGGTATATATGCTCACTTAGACTTACTTGTTAAAGTCTAAGGGATGTTCCTCTCCTTCCCTGCGGAAGACATTCCCTACTGATCAGTTGGGCTACAGACAGGCACCAACAGAACTATGTCCTAATCAAGGATACTTTGGAGGTTGTGGTAGAACCAAATACTTCAGAGTTTTGCCGATAAGACTAAGATCTTTGGCGGCGGCGTTTGAGACTTCGCAGCGCCAGGCCATGATGCCAATGCGAAGCACCAAAAGACCTACGGGCAAATGTTCAACCATGATTTTTTACACATTGGGCACTCCGGTGCCCCCTGGCACTCCGGTGCCACAAAAGGCCGTGATGAGCCTTGCCGATATATTTGGCAAAATCTCGCAACTCTTTAACAAGAAAAAAACAAAACTATCAAATAGACCACAGTTCGATTGGTGTCAATTCGATTGGTGTATGGTAAGTCCTGCTTTACATGTGCCTTAACCATTACTTCATCAGTAAACATATCGGATTTTTGGCGCTTGGCAGGAAATACGCACCTTCATTGTTTTGCTTTTGATGCTCCAGAATTTTCTCTGTGGTGGCGGATCATTCACAGTTATATCAGAGCTTCTGGTTGTTGGTGCATCTTCAATGAAGTTGATGTCAACCAGCAGGGGCTCATTCTCATTACTGCCAGGGTTGGTCCTTCTGACTAATTCAGTAGGTGGTGTCTATGGACAAGAGCTCCAGGTCAGTATACTTATTCTCCCCGTGGTCCATTCTCATCAACTCTCACTGAAATGTCAATGAAGGCTTCCCGAAATCATCGAGGGGAGAGAGCTTCTCCTCTCATCCACGACCTGTTTCTTGATAGTCATGAAACACCGAAAGAAAAGGGACGAGGCAAGATATTGAATAGTTGCAGATCAGATCAGTACTTATCATCAAAAAGTAGTAAATGCAAGGCACTATCTGAATATGGGTAAGGACAACTCTCCTGTTCATTTTTGACTAACACTACTGCTAGGCTCACCTTTTTTTAGATCTTACTGCAGATACCACGAAATGTGTACCACTGGGCATTGCACTGATGGCCTTTGCACCTGTCCCGGGGCAGAAAACTGCTATGGCTGTACATCAAGTGACTATCCTTGCTTGAGAATTGAAGAATTAGATCCAACCAAAAATCTTCAGATCTGCCAGTTGGAGGCAAGTCAATATATATCAAAGTCTGCAAAATCATATGAGTATGAGTTGAGACTTTTTTCGGCTGGAGGAAAGGCCATGACGGAATTCGACGAGCTTGAGAAGCTTGTTGATGGGTCAAAAAGTGGGAAGAAGGTTGGTGATGTTGGAGATGATTTCTTTGCCTCAAGCAAGGTTGATAACAAGACACTAAACACTAACCTTTTGCTAGTGTCCTGTCTTCTCACCATTCCCAAATGATGAAAGTGGAGCCAAGCCGCCTGCTTTTGCACAGGCGAATATCTTTGTTGATAATGTTGTCAATGTGACCCAGTTGACTTTGTCAGGATCTGCTGAAGAGGGACTTCTGAATAAGCAGATATTTCTTGATCAGGACTGGATTACCACAGTTGGTGATATTGACATTGAGAAGTCGTACAAAGGCGAGATCGAGGTTGAAGTGTGGCCACGCATGAAAAATATGTCAATTGATACGACCAACACTTCAAGGACAATTGTTGTGGAGGTTTTCAACGAGACTGGTGAGTTGTGGCGGTAGGCGGTAGACCTTGCGTGGATGCCTATCTTGCATACTCATTATGGGCTGCTACAGTCACATTTGACAAAGACATCGATAAGAACCAGGGTGTTGAGTTTCTGGGAATGACTAGTGATGTGAGTGTATATCTACTTCAGTGCAATTGATTTGCTTTCTCTGACTAACTTGCCAAATAAGGCCCGTGTTGAAGTGAAAGGTACTGTTGGGATGCATGGCCGGCTCAGCTTCAAGAACATGGAGGTAAGTCGTTATCTGTTATATCGTCTATTTGAAACAAGTTTTACTGACAGTAGCCAATAAATTTCTCTAGGTTTCGTTCATTGATGGGATGATCAATGCCACGGGCCCGGTGATTTTTCAGTATTCAAAGATTAAAGAGGTGTCCCGCTGTCCAGAGTTTTTTCGCGAAATTCGAGGCCAATGTTTTTACTTGGCTGAAATTCCTGGCCAGGCAGACAGTGCCGCGGAGACTTGTGAATTCTATGATCGTGGGTCCTTGCCGGTGTACCATGATATTTTGCCGTATGTGGAGGAGGTGACCAAGCTGTACAGTGTCCCAAACTCAACGGCATGGATTGCACCTGAGGATTCCAACAAATGCACAGCGCTTAATATTGATGGAACAATCCAGTCCTTTGATGTTTCAAAAGAAGAAGAGTGCGAGAAATTTACCTCTGTCTTGTGCACATCTTCCACGAAGGAATCCATGATTGGACAGAAATATACCAGCTACTTCTCAACCCAATACATGAGAAATCATGCCGAGCTCTACACAAGGATCCTAGATCCTACAAGACTCCCATTCCAGGCTGGAGGTACTCTCACGGTCTTTCGCGAAGATGGGTGGACTGACAGCAGTGAAATAGTAGGGGGGGTCAATTCTACACAGTATGAAGTAACAGGTGAATTTATCATCCTCTAGTCCTGTTGACTAGACTGATTGTTTCTCATTCTATCTTGCCACAGATGAGCCTCCTCTTGCACTCATAGTGGACGTGAAACTTGCCTACGGAGAGCAGTCTGACGTTGCTGTGGCCCTTGACACCTATAATGATCCATCATTTGCTTGGCCGCATCATTGGAATTTCACCTGGAACAGTACCTCTGATGCCAACGCCCTCCCGACCAAGATCCAAGTCCATTCGACTGGCCGTGTGTGTGTGTCTAGCATTGACTTGCTCTTCAGGAATCGCACCAACGCAGACAACTTGGCACTGAGCATACCCGCATCCTTGTTTAAAGGGTGTCTAAAGTACAATGTCTGCGATGGAACAGATGAGCAATTATGTGGAAGGAGTTTGATGTACATAGATCATACAAACAACTGCGCGGTACTGGACATAGGCAACAAAGTATATCCACGTGATCTCAGCCTCAATACTTTAAAGGGCTTCTGTACCAGACTGGTGAGTTCAGTCCAACGACACTGTCTACTATCTCTGCATCTGAACATTATCCACTCACTTCTTCTTTGTAATAGACCTCTTGGAATCATCCCAAGCTTGGGGAGCCTTTCAAAATTGAACTAGACGGCAACAAAAACCAGGCTGAGCCGTTCAGTCTGGCTGAACTCTCATCTGATAGGAACAAATACTCGTTTGGTCCCCTGAACACAACTTATGTTCTTGATGAGGGCAACCGTCTGCCAACCATCTTCCGCCTCACTGGTGGAACGGGTGGAGCGGCCAAGTCTGTGAGTTGTGCCGGAGGATATTATTGGTATTGGGGAACTGGTTGATTAACTTGTATCATCCTTCTTAGGTCCTCATTAAGAGGTACAATAGGACAGTGACAGGTGTTGATTTTACAAGCCTTTGGGATTGCATCAATGTCTGCTCAGACTTTGCATCAAAATCTAACGGTCTGGAATTTGGTCCGGAACTAGTTGAATGGGCTAGCCTTGATCTCAACAGTGCAATCCAATGCCGCAAGATTGAAGAGATTGTGTCAATGAGAGCACTGGCGGCAGCCACTGAGAAAGAACGTACCACGGGCCGCGAGATTTGCAGATCTCCAAACTACTATGTGACTTCAGTGCGAGACATTGCCGTCCTTCTCGGGGACCTTGTGTCCCCTGACCAGCCGTATCGCACACTATCTGTTGCCATTACAGACGGTTTTGAGAGTGATGAGCTCTTTCCCTTTCCTTCGTCTGCACCATCTCAGACCAGCTCCCAGCAGTCAGCATATCCATCTTTGGCGCCAAGTGATGAACCATCAAGCACTCCTACCTTGACTGATGAACCATCAAATACTCCAAGCTCCCTACCAAGTTCCCAGCCAACGGCAATTATTGAAATTGCTATTCAAACAAACAGAGGCCTGTCTCTTGCTCTTGATCCCAAGTTCCAACCCGACGAGGATCCGTCTATTGGATTTACCATGTTTCGGGTCAATTTCCTTGCAGAACTCTACTTTGAGGAACTGAAGTTGAACAATGGCACAGAGATCCAAGTCGATTATGAGGGCTTTCTGGACATTTCAGGTTAGTCATTCTGCTCCCTCATCTGGATGGACTGCATCTAATTTGATTTGGTCATTTTTCTCTCAGGGTGTGAATTATCTAGTGCCGACCCGATGCGGCCATTCCTCGTCAACTCTGGATTAGTTGAAATGGCAAGTGTCAAAGTTGTTGGTGATACTATACTCCAAAACATTGCAACAGGAAGCATGGACTTGATGTATGTTGACTTCTATGATAGTTCTGCGCTGGAAAACAATGACGAAGCAGTCTTGGAGCTGTCACGTCTGTCTGTCTATGACGGCTTTGATGCACCATCTCAAGCCAACCTTGGAGGGGGCAGGGTCATTCTCAAGGAAGCTACCCGACGTCTGTCTCTCCATGATGGCTTTGATGTGCCGTCCCAAGCCAACCTTGGAGGGGGCAGGGTCATTCTCAAGGAGGCAACCCGTCGCTACAACACCTTGGACAAAGGGGAGAGTAAACTGTGCAATGGGACTGACTTGCCGGACAAAACCCTTGAACTAGGTGCGCAAGAGTGCAAGGATCTGTGTGAGGATGAATTCGTCTGCAGTGGAGCTTTCACATACATTGACGAGGATAACATTGCACATTGTGATCTTTGTCTGCGAGACACTGATTGTGCATTTGACTGCTCTGGACCATCCACTGCCTATTACAAGCCAAGGAGTGAGTTGCCTTTTATTTGCTCTTGTTGCGCTGTGACGCTATCTTATCTTCCGTACTGCTTCCATCCAAGGCAACTTTTACTACACTAGAGTAGATGCATGTACAACTCCCGCCCAGGTTCGTGAGCTTGAAGTGCTTGAAGGTGCTTCACTTGAGGAGTGCAAGCTCTACTGCCAGTGGTATCGCTCATGTGAGGGGTTCACTCTTGACATAGAGTCCTCAACCTCGAGCAATGCCACAAACTGCACCCTGTATGCAGACCTTGATCTGAATGACTTGTGTGACCCTGAGGAAGCCAAAACCACCTTTCTTCCGTACTTCTCAAAACGACTGGAGGATTACTTGCAAGTTGAGGGCATCATCCTAGAGAGCACAACTTCGATGATTGAAACTTACATCGGCAAGAATGTCTCAGAGTGCGGGCAGCTCTGTGAAAAGACTCTGGGGTGTCGCTCTTTCTATGCCTTCGATGACGAGGATAGCATGGATTGCCAATTACATGGGAGCAATATCTTTAAGCGCGTTGGCTATTCAACTGGACTCTACATTTCTATTGACAACCTGTTCCCGAAGAAGCGGTACATGACATATAATGTCTGTCCTTTCCTGTTAGCGTTTGATGAGACGAATACCAAGACAAAGCAGCGCTGCAAGCAGCGCTGCGATGCTGATCAGAATTGCTTGGCATACACATACATGCAATTCCAATCGCTTGATGACAACAACTGCAAACTCCACAATCGGTTTGCAGTCATTGATGAGCTCTTTGAGGACAATACGGCAGGAAACTGTGAGGAGACAGAAGTGAACGTAGCCTACACAACAGAGTCATTCGTTGAAAATGATGTGGATGGTCTCGTATTCAATGAGATTGCACTTGTAGAGAATATCCTTGAGGATGAGTGCAAGTCTCTGTGCCTCTTTGACAGCGAGTGTGTGTCTCTGCAGTACAAGACCTTCTCTGCAAGAACAAATTCTTCGTTGTGCTCGATCGGCAACCTCTCAGAGCCACCATTGGCAGTAATTGAGCCTACGAGTCAGCCGTCTGAAGGGCCATCTATGTCTCCCAGCGAGAGCCCCAGCATGAACCCATCCGGCTCAAGTTATCCCACATTTGTAAGTCTCTTTGGCTTTGTGCTCATTTGATTCCATAATTGCCTCACAATTTTCTGGTGCCCAATTTGAATATCAGACCACTGCACCGAGTGCAGAGACGCTAATTCTCAATGTATCTAATTCCATTGAAACTACATACGTTCTTGAGGCATCCACACCAGACCTGGGCAGCGAGTACCTTACAGCAACATCATGCTATGATGGAGAGCCTCTTCATGTAACAAGTCCCAGATCCATTGAGCTTGCCAACGGATATGTCCGCTGGGAAAGGGCGTGTACAAGTGCAACGCCGATTGGAAACGCCGATCTTGACGGAAGGGATCTTGTCAGCCCCTCTGAGTGCGGCTTAGCCTGTGACAAGGTGGACGAATGTGGAGGATTTATCTACTACGTTAACAATACGGGGCAGCTGAATGTAGACTTAATTGGTCAGGTATGGATTGCGTATTTTCATTTCCACCACCAACCTATCTAAATATACCTTAAAGTGCAAGCTCATTGGGGGATCCATATGGGTTGGAGAATGTGACGACACTGTGGAAAATCAAGCCGGTTTGTCAGTCCTTTTTTCACGCTCGCTTCGCTCCAGCAGCCGTAATGATGGAAATTCTGACATATACACAAGGGCGGACTTGGGCAGTCTTTGCGAGACTCTTTGCAACACACATCAACTGTGTTCTTCTTTCATTCCACAAATTGTCGACAGTAACTCGGTCAATTGCAATCTGTTCAGTGATATTGCACTGAGAAGCTGCAAATCAGACGAAAAACCGATTCACATACATTTGGGCTTGACCTACAGGGAGCGTGATGCCCTCGTAGAGGCCACAGGACAGTGTTTTGTAGAGGTGCGTTGTCAAATATTGTCAAAAGAGTTGTTCTTGACTAGGCTATCCAGTAAACCTGATTTCTTTTCAAATTTCAGTTTGAAGACACAGCTGAGATTGGCTGCTACTCCAATATCAGTGAGGCCAAATCATTTCAACTTCAGAGTGTGAAGAATGCTGAAGATGGCATAACAGCGCATCACTGCCAGCAACATTGCAAAGACGCAATGAAACCTTTCTACGCAGTTGCAGAAGGAACCGAGTGCTACTGCAGCGATTCCAATGCATTCGTCGCTAATTTTGAGGAGAAGGAATCCAATTGCACAACTCCCTGCTCCGGTGATGACCGTCAGACGTGTGGGGGCAATGGTTTTGCATTGCTTGGTGAAACAGACCTTCCGATATATGGACTCACTCTATCCCAGTGGTATGTTACAACAGTTCCTTATCAAACTGAATCTCTCCCCAGCAGCATCTCACATGTTTTTCTTAAGTAAAAGGAAGTGCTTTGAGGATAAGAAGTGTGAAGCAATCTACTTCAATGATAACGGGGGCATTGACACAGAATGCGAACTTCGTCCATCGGCTGTGTTTGAGACTTGCGATGCCAGCCAAGGAAGAATGGCATTCATTGAGAGTCTTGAGGTAACTTTTAGTTTTGACTCTACGCGCTGAATTATATACTGAATTATGCTGCAAACAACTCAACTCACGATGCTGTATTCTCCCTCAAAAGCATTACTATGAACAACCCACACACTCTTACATTGGCTCAGGTAATAGTCTGAATACATCTCTACCTACAAGTATTCAATCAGGAAACAAACTAACCACTATCTTACAGATGTCATTTACACAGAAACAACCAAGTTTGAGGCTGATTGTTTTAAATTATGTGATGCATATAGGGGCTGTGAATCGGTTCTTTATGAAGAGTCTCTTTCCTTTGACAACTGCGTTCTTCAGGGTGGAGACATTGTTCGACTCGGGGAAACCAAGACAGCTGGGGGAATATCAGTCGCACGGGATGTGACCTTGTTCACGAAGGGATTTCAGCCTGTAGGAGATAGTCTCTTTACCGTTCCTGGAGTGTTCGACCTAGACGAATGCAAAGCGTGAGTGTGTAGAAGCAATTAGTACTTGTGTCACACTTCACTCACTCAGCCATTGCCTCTCCAGCCTATGCGAAGCACATGTTGAGTGTGGAGGGTTGACTTTTGGACTCAAATCTTGCACACTGTTTGCGAGGTCGGGTTTTGTTAATGTTGACGCATCTATTCCAGAAGAAACACCCCACTATGTGGATTTCAAGGCCTTTGTTGATGTTGAGCAGCAGTTCACTGAGGTGGATGGGTTTTGTGTCGATGATGAAAATGACACTCCTGTCACCATCTGGGCTCGCAGGACCATTCAGAGTGCTCATGACTGCGCCCGACAGTGTAACAGCATATTTGAGTGCAAGGTCTTCACATACGATAAAGACCAATCCAGAGACTGCGTGCTCTATGGTGGTTCTGTAAAACTGAAGGACTCATGCTCTGAAGTTTCAATCTCTGTGTACATCATGTACACTGCAGGCAGTTTCACGGAGAGGAAGGATGCCTGTTTGAAGAAGGAGGCGCAGGATGTTAATAGACAGGTGCTTGAACATAAGACCATTGTCGAGTGTGCAGCATTTGTAAGCACAGGCTCTTCTCTTCTGCTTGGTTGTAATTTAATCTCCCCTCACCAAAAATGTGCATTGCAGTGCGATGCCTGGTTGAATTGCCGCAGCTTCCGCAGTGACTTGGACAGCGGCAAGTGCATCTTATATGAACAGGAGCGTTTTGGAACAGACCTGTGTGAAGGGAACGAACCGACTGGGGATCTATTCATCTACTATTCAGAATTCTTTGTAAGTTGGTAGCCAATAGAATTATTCTTGCAGAAAATGCAGAAAAGCTGATCCCTTTTCCTCTGCTCTTCTCTCAGTTTGTCCGTTTGACTGAAAAGTTTTGTGTGGCCAGAAATTCTATCATTGGTGACACGCTCAGTGGAGTGCCATTAGAAGCGTGCAAGACAATCTGCGACAAGAATGTTCTCTGCTTGGCCCTTGAACATAATGAGAAGGGTGACTGCGCCCTCTACTCGTCATCAGACTTCTCCATCCCATGCATAGATACCAATAAAAGAGTACTATACATAGAGTGAGTCACCAGCTAGCCAGCTGAAATGCTGACCTGAAATTGGCCACATTTCTAATATCTTCCCTGTAGCTATCGCAATGTTGCTGAGCTTGGGAGAAACAAGTTCACTTACAAACAGAAGCAGGTTTGTGATGTCTTTTGAATCGGATCCTCACGCCAAACCAATAACTCACTCAACTTACAAATTTAGGGATGTTTCAACCTGAATGATGCAAATTATCAAATTGTAACAGTTGAGGAGGATTGCCAGGTAAAATATCATGTAATGCCTTTTGGTACAATAATCACCGGATACTCAACAGTTTCACACTCAGGACTTATGCACTGATAAATGCCTTGGCTACCAATACTATCCGGGGCAAAACCGGTGCTACATTGTCAGTATGCACTTACCTGAGAGCGTGGGAAGCTGCCGCGAAAATGAAACCTTCAGCTTTAGGGTCGAGCGCTATCCTTACCAGAAATTGAAGAACACTTGTCTGCAAAATGAAATTTATGGCGGTGATGACTATGATGAGACATTCCGTCTTTACGACATGGAAGAGTACGAATGCTTGTCACTTTGCGACAACCATCCGTTCTGTCGCTACTTTCTTTACGGCACATCCAAAGACAACCCCAACTTGGAGCTCAGGGAGTGCAGATTATTCAGTGCCCAGATAGAGGGACTGGATGACTGCGGCGATTGCACAGGGCCCTATGTTGGAAACTATTGCGGCCAGGTGAACAATTTTAAAATGATTTTGTGGTTCATGCGCCTGCAGAAAGCGCTAACCCTGAATTCATTCCAAGACTGCTTTTGTCAATGGAAGAACTTTCATAGATCAGGAAACCCTCTTTGGAGAACCGGAGGACACATTTGCAACATTGCCCGGCCTGAGCTATCAGGACTGCGCTGCAGTCTGTGATTCGCTCGGGGATGAGTGCTCGGCCTTCCTCCACACCTGGAACTATCGCAAGTCCTCAAGCAATGCACAGCCTCGTGAGTGTTGGATCTTGATTGATTGGTGCTAGGCAGTAGGATCGTCTCACCTCTTTGGCAGAGATATTCTCAAAGACCAGGGTCATCAGCGCTAACTTCTCCCCAGATGATGATGTTGCTCTGTACCTAAGCTGGTTTGCTCGGCTGTTCATGGGAATTGCAGACGTAGCAAAGTCAGTTTCTAACCAAGCAACGGGGGAAGGAACATTCGTGAGAACATATCGTATCTAAAAAATACCTAGAGACGACCTCTTTCCACTTCTCACATTTGCTTCAGCTTCTCAGGTTCTCCGAATTCGAGGACTATTGTGTGTCTGCAGAAAATTACTCATTTTCTGTGGAAGGATTTTTGCGCGACGTACTCTTTGGCCAGTTTGGCAACATCCCTACGTGCCAGAAGCTGAAATTATCCTCGTGCAAAGATGAGAATGTCTTAAAATTGAAGGAAGTTCAATACCTCTCTTCTGACAACCCCGGAAGGTTTGCACTGGCATATAGCATACCCAATCTTAGCGCAAGTCCCAGTGCAGTAGGATGCCTTGGCATGGAGGAAATAGAATATGTTTCGGACGATGAATTTTCATACTACGAGATCACTGGAGGTGAAAATGCGGGATTCAAAGTCCCTCTAGAGGAGACATGTGATGAGAACCAAGTGACAGTCGAAACATGCAAAAAAACTACAATAACATACAAGGTAAGTCACATGCAACTACTCACTTTCGAATTCATATCTGATCCCTCCCTCTTTGATAGCCCACTGCCAGCCCAAGCTTATCTGTGAGTTATGCAGGTTGCTTTTATTCCCCTTGAATTTTCAACTCATTCCCCCCCCTCTTTTTGTTTGCGTTCAAGCCAACAACCAGATCACCAAGTATCTCGCCCACTCCTGCTGTAAGATACATTGAGGAGGCAGGAATCAATGTCGACCACACAATCTTCACTCTTCATCGCCCTTACTATTGTATTCTTCTTGTAGCCAACACAGAGTCCCGTGGAAAAAACAGAAACAAGATCACCAACTGCAAGCCCTACAGGTGTACGTCTCCCATCCGAGTCTGTTTTTCTTTTTGCCTCATGTGTGGAACTCATTGAATTTTCAACTCTCCCCCCCCTCTTTTTGTTCGCGTTCAAGCCAACAACCAGATCACCAAGTATCTCGCCCACTCCTGCTGTAAGATGCATTGAGGCAGGAATCAATGTCGACCACACAATCTTCACTCTTCATCGCCCTTACTATTGTATTCTTCTTGTAGCCAACACAGAGTCCCGCGGAAAAAACAGAAACAGGATCACCAACTGCAAGCCCTACAGGTGTACGTCTCCCATCCGAGTCTGTTTTTCTTTTCGCCTCATGTGTGGAACCAGCTGTGTGGAACTCATTTCATTTATTTATTTCAGGCCCCAAGCTTGGCTCCTTCTGGTAGTGTGAGTTTATCATTTTTTATAAACGGCAGTCCAAATACATATTTTTGCCTAATTCTGCACATGCAGCCAAGTAACTCCCCCAGCAAGCCAATTAGTTCCAGCCCTACTATCCTGGTGAGATTATATCATGCTGACTGATCAAATGTAAATGGTTCGTCAATTTTTCCTGAGTTCAACCCTGCATTCCACTGTGTGTCTCTCCCAAGCCTACATCTGGACCAAGCATTAGTTCAATAGATGCTCCTATTGCAACTGTAAG
Organism: Thalassiosira oceanica; assembly: GCA_019693575.1. NCBI lineage: Eukaryota > Bacillariophyta > Thalassiosirophyceae > Thalassiosirales > Thalassiosiraceae > Thalassiosira > Thalassiosira oceanica. The sequence goes on along the minus strand of JAAMXK010007010.1, from coordinate 12,979 downwards.
CTGTCTTTTGACTTCAAAGATTTTGCCCGTAAAGTATGACCTCACCCATTTCAGCCAACATATGGCCCAACTACAAGCCCGACAGGCAGTCCCATTGAAGGGAATGAAGGGGAGATCATAACATGGGAGCCAAAAGAATGCAATGAACAGTTCGTTCAGTCCGAAGAATGCACTACCACTTCACAGCAAATCAACGAGAAAACGTTTCGTAACACAACCACATGCAGACATCCACCAACTTCTGATTGCAAAGACCAGCCCTCAGAAGCAGCAAATGCAGAGAAGAAGATATGCGCATACACTACAAAAGTCAACAAAACCAGTTGTGACTATATGCAGAGGAGTGCGCTTGTGAGTAACTTTACGCTCCACTGTGTTCTTGTCCTATACAACTTAACCAGAACTACATCAGGATCTTCTTAAAGAGATGGACTCCCACTTTGGCAGAGAATGTCCAAGATTTTTCTCAGCAATTGAGCCGGACTCTTTCTACTATGAGGAGTATAAGAGGACATTCCGGCCCATGTTTAGCCGTTCCTACGGACCACAGTGTGGTTACGACGACAGTGTTGCCATCATGCCGACCCAGCTGTTTGCCTATGCCTCTGATCCCGTCCTCTTGCAGAACATGGGTGGGGATGATGCGTCACAGAGCATATGTCTTGCCAAAGACCTCAGCTTGGTCGATTGCAAGGGACCAGAGGCTGTCCAGTGGGTTCACATCTTTGGGTTTGGAGACGATGACATCGGCGGGGAGATTTTTTATAATGAATATGGCTCCGGGGAAACAAAGGATTACAGAATGAGATGCATCTCAAGGTCTTCTGACCCGGCTGATAAAACCTTGTCGATTGTCGTTTGTGATGCATCACATGCGAGCAACACAAGATGGGATTATGACGGTGTGTTATTCATTCGCCCCAGTCACCCCCTTGCCCTCACCAATCGAATAATATCCTCACTGGTATGTTTTTTCTTTTTCTCCCCCCGATCAGGCAACAACGGCATTCTAAAGGTAAGCGGATTTGGGGAACAGTGGGTTTGTACTCTCTGCTGCTGGATTCACTCTTCTCCGATCAGGTCCCACAGTCTGACAACAACGAGTGCATTGTTGTCAACACATCTCTGAAGAAGGTTGAAGTGGGAGACTGCTCCAGCTCACTTGCCCGTTGGTCGCAGTACTCAGAGTGCAAATTGAACTCTAGAACAAATACCCCGCCCATGAAGTTGGAGCTGATCGATCGTCCCGGCCAGTGCATGGTTCCTACGACATCTACGCCATCGTCAGGAATACAGCTGGGCGCGTGTTCTGGAGCACCGGAGTGGGTGTACTACTATGATTCTAACTTTGCCAGGCTTGAGCTTGACGGAACAAGCAACCCACCACTTTGCTTAGCGCGTTATACGTCCGATACAACAACAGAGCCAGAGAACCTCCCCAATGGACTTATGGAATGCTCGGGCACAGAGAATGCGGGTTTCTACCGGAATGTCCTGGCTGGCGAGAAGGCCAACATCTTCCAGTGGAGCAAAATGACTTTGGGAAAACCTGATGGGCCCCTCTACTGTGTTGAAATAGGAGGGTCTGGACCCCAGAAAAAATGTGGTGACCTTACACAGGAGCAGCAGTGGAAAAAATACGATCAGGTTGTAGACATAACAGCAATATCAATCAAGCCCGGACTCTTGCAGAACAAGATTACAGACCCTGAGGTCCTTGTGAGTAGAGTTCAGCTCTGCCTGCTGCTTCTCTTGTCAAAAGGGTCCTCATTTACTTGCCTGCTGCAGTTCCAATTCTTTCTGTTCTCAGCAGAGGGGAAACAAAGCCGGCAGCTCAGGGCCAAGGCCAACACCATCAGGCGAATGGCTAGTAGAATCAACCCTGTGGTCACGTCAACTTTGACAGGTCAGACATGTCTCCTGACTTGGTATACTGGTTGGAACCAATGCTCACATATTCATTCCCTCTACAGTTGGGAATCAAGCCCTTGACTTAATTGAGACCGTTGGAACGTCAGTTGCAACAATATCCGACGGAGTAGATACAACAGAAAGGGTAACAGCATGATGATCACCTAGTTGTGTACCCCAAACAAGAACCAAGCCTAACCAGACCCATTTCTTTCTATCTCCAGGTCTTCCGAGGATTTAGTAAGTTGTTTGCGAAGTCAATAAATTAACACCATCATGATCATCATCACATCGACTTATCCTGCGATCTCAACAGGCAACATCCTCAAAATATTCAAGCCACTGCCATACGTGGGCCCGGTCATCAAAGCCACCAAGCTGCCCACCATCATGAAGCAGATTGCCAACCGCCTCAAGTCTGGGTCCAAAAAGCTCGGCAAAGTTGAGCGAAAGTTTGACAAGGTCATCGGCCCATTTGGAGGGTTCTTGTCCATTGTTGAACAAATCGTGACAACACTGGTAGTCTCCATGCAGCGCCTGGCCGGCTTTGTAGACTTTGTCACCAGACTCCTCTTCTGTGCATACCAGAAGGGCATGAATGAAAAACTTTCTATGATCATTCGGCAGAAGTTCCTCGACTTTTTCAACCGTGTCAATGGCTGGGTCAAGGCTTTGCTGACAGCTGTTGGAACTGCCACTCAGTGGCTGAACACATTGAAGGACAACCTTTCGGTCCTGAATGGATTCAAAGGTGGGTCGCTCTTCTAGGTAATCAATTATTGCTCCATGTGTCTCCTGTTCACTCACACAGGAGACACATTGCTCTGTTCAATTCTCAGGTCTAATGGACGGTGTCTTTGGAGTGTTCAAGGTAGGTTTACTGAAGCTGTCTATCGCTCTCCTAAGCTAAGAGCAGGTGCTCACTCCTTCCTTAAGAAATTTGTTTCGGTAGTCAAGGATATCAAGGCATTTGCAGAAGTTCTCAGGTATGTACAAATGGCTTCGCCCCATTTGTACTGTGACACTTACCAACGTGATGATGGTGCAGTTTCATCTCAGAGCTCTTCTCATTCAAATTATGCATACCTGTACCGAGGGTAAGTCCATCGTATGTTTTCAATTCGTGCAGGCATCTTGTGTCACCAAACTTCCATTTTGATCCCTTCAGGGGTGCAAGAAATGTTTTGACGCTTGGATTTTTGGAAGAATCTGCCTTCGTGAGTTGTAGTCATCCATCGTTAGTCTCGCCCCTGTAAAAGTACCAACAAACTGAATGAAAACTTAGCCTGGTTATGCTTCGATGGGGAGGAATGTGCTGGCCTTGAGTTGATTGGTGATTTCCTGGGAGGGATCGAGAGCTTCATAAGGTCCATCCCGCTTGTTGGGGAGCTATGGGATTTAATATCCTCTCTGGTCAGCTCGTGAGTTTGCATGTGGTGACTCCTCTTGTTGTTTGCCCAGTCACACTCACTTACACTGCTGCAGGATTCTTGAGGAACTCTTTGCCTTCTTTGGCAACTTTCTACCCAGTTTTGAAATAGACGTGCCATTTGTTGAGGAGATCAAAGAAAAGGTCTTTGGAGCAAAGGATGACATTGCCGAGGCTCTGGGAGACTTTGCTGACATGTGGGTACTCTATTATTCGTGTCAAATAAATACGCGGTTTCTGATTTCCCTTTCGCCTCAGTATCAAAGTCGATGAAGTTACGGAGTTTGTCAATGATGGAATGGAAGTCATCAAGGATGCAATCCCCCCAGCACTCAGGGACATTGACTGCACCGAGCTAGACATTGATTGCATCATTGACAAATTGGGCTCAGTTTTCGATTTCAATGTGGACCTTGCGTCATTCCCTCCACAGCTGCAGATTGGCGATCTCAGTCTGTCGCCAGACTTTGATCTGCTGAATGCCGGTCTCGCAGAACTGGCTGGATTCCAAGATGACGTGACTGCCCTGTTCAACTCTGGAGTAGAGTGCAACGAATACAAGACAGTAGAAATTGAGTACACCAAGCTCCTTCGCCAGGGTAAGAAGGATCAGTCTGGTTGAGTTTCTTATCAGCTATTCTCATTCAAGTCCGTGATTTAGTGCTGAATGTTGAGGAAGGAGACATACTCGGACTACCTGACTGCCCCGTCGATTTCAGTATCTGCTCGGACATAAGATTTGACGGGCTGGATCAGTTCAGGTCAAGCATACGGCCCCGGTTGCAGAGGATCCAGGAATCCCTGAAGAACAAGCGAAGATTATCAAATGAAATGACCAGATCTCCCTCAACCAGCGTGAGTGCTCTCTCCTTCTTTCTAGTCCCGTTGTTCCTTTCCATTTCTTTAAATTAATCAATTAATTAATTTCCATTACTCCCTCTTATCACAAATTAGTCATCACCAGACTGCGGCGGCTTTTGTTTGGCAGGTGGAGGAATTTACCCGTTTGGCTGCAACCCCAACCTGGGTGTCGAGATAGTCCAGTACCGATGCGGGAGCGGAGGGGGCTGCCAGTACTTCGGGATCGACGAAGTTCAAGAGGATGACGGGCAGTGGTGCACGTTCAAGTCGACTCAGCAGCCGATGACTCCAAGTCCGAGCGTTTCTCCTTCAAGTAGTCCGACATCAACTCCTTCAAATAGTCCGACTTCAACTCCTTCAAGCAGTCCGACTTCAACTCCTTCAAGCAGTCCGACATCAACTCCTTCAAGGAGTCCGACATCAACTCCTTCAAGCAGTCCGACATCAACTGTGAGATGGTTTTGCAAAAGTATTCCGTCACTCCCAGATCCTCACAGTCTTTCTTGATTCCTTAGTCGTCACCAGGCTGCGGCGGCTTTTGTTTGGCAGGTGGAGGAATTTACCCGTTTGGCTGCAACCCCAACCTGGGTGTCGAGATAGTCCAGTACCGATGCGGGAGCGGAGGGGGCTGCCAGTACTTTGGGATCGACGAAGTTCAAGAGGATGACGGGCAGTGGTGCACGTTCAAGTCGACTCAGCAGCCGATGACGTCAAGTCCGAGCGTTTCTCCTTCAAGTAGTCTGACATCAACTCCTTCAAGTAGTCCGACATCAACTCCTTCAAGCAGTCCGACATCAACTCCTTCAAGTAGTCCAACATCAAATCCTTCAAGCAGTCCGACATCAACTCCTTCAAGTAGTCCCACATCAACTGTGAGATGGTTTTGCATAAGTATTCCGTCACTCCCAGATCCTCACAGTCTTTCTTGGCATCCATGTGAATTTTCTCTTCTTCGCCTAACTAGCCGACCAAAAGTGGCCCGTCTGCCCAGCCATCCTTTGGCACTGCTACCGAGTCCCCATCCAAGATGCCAACGACGGGCCCTACTGGAAACCCAACTCTTGCGCCCGTCGTGACCCCGACCAGCAACCCGACAATCCAGCCGACCGACTCTCCCTCCTCAACTCCGACAAACTCTCCAATAATGACCCCCACTCTGTCTCCAACCACAAGTTCCCAACAGTTTAAGGGGGGTGTGACCATCCCCCTGAACCCAATCTTTTACACATCTAAACAAATCGCAGAAAAATTATTTCATTTGGGGAGGAAGAAAACTAATGAGAGGAAGAAAACTAATGAGAGGAAGAAAACTAATGATGGGACGAAACGGAAATTCGAATCACTACTTTCGCCTATTGTAATTCACGAAAATGATGCCAGGGGAACGAGAGCAGCATTCCAATATGCTTTCGCAAAGCGAGGCAGCCAGACGAACAGTGTCGGGGCAAAACTCATCATTGGATACGGACCGGACAGCGATGAAATCACATTAAAGGTAAGCTCCAGACACCAAAGTGGGGCCAAATGCAAACCCTCTGCTTAGGTTACTCATTTTTTGCCGCAGCTTGTAGTCGCACCTTTTGGGGAATTTCAATTGCAGGTTCCCCTTTCTCGGTGGGGAATGTCGCGAGAAGCAAAGACAGGCGAGCCATGCAATCTTGTTCAATTTCCGTTACTTTAGACGCTATCTAACCCATTGAAATCCCTTTGAAATAGTGCTGAAACCTGAGAATGAATTAACAAAAAAAAATAAGGCTCACAAGGAAAAGTCAGAAAGATACCTATTCGAGGAAGCTCGTATGTACTCATCAATCAGCTGCATCCTTGACGAAATAGAGACTACCCTGAATACCATTGAGTTGCAGCGTGATGCTGTCATAAAATGTAAGAATTCCTCTCCCTAGAATTCTTATTTGATTGCGAACTGATTCGTCTTTTTGCAGCATTACAAGTATACCATGCGCTTAAAAATGTGAACGATTATGAGGACCTTAGCCGTTTTGAAATTGTTACTATCTTAAGTGGGTTTGCGCGTCCTTATTTTTTTTTTGATGTCAATGACAAGCGCGATGCCGTGAATGATCTAAAAGTCTACGAATATGAAATGAAATTGGCAATAGCCCTAATAGATGAACGCAACGCTTTTTTCAAAAATAAGCCAAAAAGCAGATTTCTTACTGATAAACATTGCCTCCGAAATTATTTGAAAAAAACATCAAAAATTAATTCACGGAAGATTGGTGATCCATTAAAGTATAATCGCTATTTAATTTGGGAAGAAGGACTCGAGGAGTTGAAAAAATTGAAAGAAATTGATTTACAGATGAGAGCAAAATTGGACATAACAAAAAACAAACCAAAAAACAAAAACAGATTGGATCCAATAAATAGGTTTACATCAATGTATGCATTCCTTGACAAGACACTCCAACAATATGACCCACCAGATAGGCCGGAAGACCACAGATTTTCCAAAGATTGCAGCAGGACATCAGTGGAATGGTTGCCAAACGCGATGCCCAGTACTTTTAAGGAGATTATTGATTCTCTACGAGAAAATGCACCCCAGATTCCCGGGAACAGCGACGACGACGATAAGGACAAGAAAAATAAATTGAGTTCTGTCAATGAATTCTTCAAGGGAGAGACTGCATTAGGGAAACTTTGGGCCTTCGTCACAGACATGGAATGTCATTTCACAAACGCTGGAAACATTGAAGGATGTGAGTTTTTGGACAGTTGTTTCGGTTTCAAGACTGCTTTTGGCTTGTCTCACACGTACGTGACGACTAGCTGCTTGGGACGTCGGCATTGTGAGGGAGTCTCTCAGAGGAGATTGGTCCATAGATAGCACAGACTTCCTATTGTCTGTGGTTGCGCCTTTGCCTGTCAATAGCAAGGGCGAGCCCAACACATTTCCTGAACTGTTGGCAAACCACTGTTATTTTGGTTGGTGGGAGTTCTTTGTCAAATTAGTAGGCGAAAATCAAATTGTGTCGCCACCAAACACAGCTAAGGTTGATTCACTGAGGGATGTGTTGAACGACCCACCAGATGGGGCACAGCTCATCTCCTATGCCTCCCGGTTCTTGTTTAAATTGGAGTTCAGCTTTGGAGAACTTGTTCTCGATATCAATGCTGCTGATAATGAAACAGACCTTGCAGACCAGAGCAACAGAGGAAAGTTTTGTAAGGGTCCTGTCTGTAAGGTATTTAGTAGGCTTTCTTGCAATGATATACACATCTAACAAAAGCCGTCTTTCCAGGCATCGGTGTTGGTTTTGATCCTGATGCGCTGGACGCAGTTCTCAGCTAACTATGGGACTTCCTGAACGACGAGCATCTTGGTGAAATTACTTGCAAGATTCTTCTAAATGGATGGAGCAGGCGGTAGACAAGAAACTTGTCACGAGGTAGTCCAAGGGAAATTCATAACGACTTTGTTTACCATCTTTCATTGTCTATATTGTATAGTCCTTTCAAATATAAGCAGCCGGTGCAACCCACAAAGGGTTGCACGGAACAAGGTTTCCGTTAGTCTCTGCTCTATTCAATCGGTCCCCGTGACTCGTGCCCACGCAATGAGTTACGCCTGCAAACAAAAATCAATAATCATACTTGGGATGCATGAACTTTTTTCCTGTGTGACGCGTGCACTGTAAGAACCGACCCGCGGCGCACAAACTCTACCGTACTATAGCTAGTAGAGCAACCGACCGACCGACCAAGTCATTCACAAAGTAGTGTTTGTTCCTAACTCAAACGGCTGAACTCAACAGCATTACGCCGCGCTATCATATCCCTACCATTTTACAACAAACCACTTTTCGATTTTTACGCACTGGCGCTGTGCAGACTAGACCTTTTTTCGATTCCCACTTCTAACTCCGCGTGAACTTGTTGGATCTGGAACTCTGGAACTCAATTGATTCGTTAGCGTTGAACAGACAGTAGTAAATTTACCGCAGTGGGCTTTTGTGCCCTCTAGCTTTGGACGCAAACAAAAAATGAGGAAAGAAGGCGGATTTGTTCGACATTGGGCGATCCATCACCGGGCGGCGCACCGCCCCTGTCTGTTGATCTGGAGCCGATGCATGGACGTCCTACTCGAAGTTTCTAAGTAAGCGATTTCCGGGCGCTGCTTCGGTTGTTGTTCCTGCCTCTGTGTACGTCGCCATTGTGTGTTGACGCAGCGCAGCAATTGTTTGCGCCACTTTGGACTGTTGAACTACTCATTGACCATTCCTAAGCGGAAACGGTGCATCGGGACAAGAGAGAGTGTGTTGGAGATGCTGACAATGTGTCATGTGCTGCAATGGGAAACGTCCCACCCGACCCCTGCCTGTTGTCACCATGGGCGGCCTTTGAAGCATCTTTTTGTTAGAGGCCAATGCTAGTGCGCGCGATTCGTCGCGCAGGCAGTGGTCACTGGAGCCTATAATTTTTTTCCTAGCTGGGCCACTCAACAGTAAGTAAGTAAGAACGACACTTCACGGCCAAAATTTTTGCGAGAGTGAGACGATATGGAAGGAATCTGTCTTTGCTGACGCGAGGTGTACGGCCCCATTCCATGGATTCCGGCGGTTGCGCCGATGTCTTCTGATCTTTTGTAGATTTAGGTCTCGCATTGGCTCAACCCGGCGATCACACATCATCCAGGTAGATAGTCACGGAAAAGCAGAGCTCGGCTTTCCGATGGCCACCGGAGGCCGCCAGCGGCTCAGATTAAAGGTCTTGGTATAGCGGATCCACCGGAGGCCGTCGGCGGCTCGGATTGAAGGTCTAGGGTCTAGGTATAGAAGACTTCTGCTCCCAGCGATGCAGTGTTTGCCAAAAACATTGAATTGCAAGTGGTTACTACGACGAGTACACACTTTGATTACCAGACTTTTATCCAGATGAAACTCATATGACAGATAAATTTGCAAGGTCGTCGGAAAAGAGTACAGTAGACCAAGTAAATCTTGCATTGGTACACACCACAAACAATTGTTGGTCGAGGTGCTTTGGTGTTCTCCAGTGCCCGCACTTTGGAAAGTCAAAGGTCAACCAACCTACTGAGACAAAGGGGAGTCTGACAGCGAACGCAACGTGGACGAAACTGAACGATTCTGGACTAGGGATTGTTCATGGATACCAAGATGAGGTGCAAAGAAAGACAAAGACACCTTCAGGGACAAAGGTGTGTTTACTGAAATTATCTCACTGCTGACTGAATTATGTCAAGAGCAGCAATGACTAACCTCTATACAGCTAGAATTCGACCACCAAGGAGAGAATGTCCCGTTCATGGTGTATGTTCCATGTAAGGCGAAGTGGCAATTAACCGGCGCAGGAAACAAATGGATACTTCATCATGTCGGAAGTCCGGGCACCATGAGATCGAAGAGCTTGTGAGAGCAAATCCACACATGACCCCTATGTCCGGTGAAATTCTTTCGTAGAAAAGTGAGCTCTCCTCGTCTATCGTCGATGCACATACTAGCGCCCTCGTCAGGTCCCCTCTGTCTACTTCCGCCTCTCAATGGCGGCAATGGCGGCTCCTTTCTGGGCTATACCCTTGGGGTGACTCACTCGGGTTACTCACTTCTACTTCTTACTTAACTTACGCAAACAACAACTTGGACGACTTACTAGCCTGTCCCAGTCTCGTCGCATCATCCTGTCCAACAGTGGACGCCAAAGTAGCTTACTCCTGCCCCAGGCCGAGATTGAGGCTCTCATGCGGAAAACTATAAACTATCCAGTGATTACTTGCTTTTACATGGTGCAGCAACAGTCGATGGTGACGACGGTGGCAACAATGGCAGGGACAACAGAAATGAAGACGACAAGGACAACACAAGTAACGATGGTGATGACAACGGAGCCCTGACGGTCTTGGAGGCCATCATGGCACTCCCCTGATGTGTTAGTGATAGGAATAATTTATGTAGAAGTAATTATTGTTGGTATAAAAAAAAACAACAACAACAGTTCCGGCGCCGTTGGCGGCGTCTGGCAACGGCTTCGTGCTTGCCCGAATCGGGTGCGGCGAGGCTACTATTATACGGAATATCAACGATCTCTTCTACTCTGTCCAGCCGAGGCGGCCGCCCTCTCTCTAATTGAGAGGCTTCAATAGTGACGGCGAACGCACATCATGCGAGCAAGAGATTCATGATATTGCAGCGCCGTCGGCTGGAACAGCGAGCACAGCGGCCCCCTCTGGGGTATAGAGGAACATGTCAAAAAGATACAGGCTCTCCACGGCTCCACGGCAACAGTGGCGGGGTAGATGCCGACGCTATTGTCCACAATCTTTCCCGGACTACCTTGCCTACGGCTACTCGCAGTTTGCTAGCTCGTGCCGTGCCGTGTTGCTTTTTGCACGGGCGTCGGTGACTTTTACACCGTGCAAAACCCCACACTGAAAAAAGTACGGTACGAAGCAAGGAGGAAGTTTGACTGGGGAAAATGGCCTGGTTCGGGAATCGGTCAAGAGTAGAACTGCCGAATAATAATAACGTAGTCCTAGACAGTCACATAGATGGTCTAGACAGTCTTTCTACCTATGTCTACCTTATGTGGATCAGCAGTTCAGAAGAGAGGCCAGTAGAGCAGTCATATATATAAAGGCCATGCGGTTTCCAAAACTCTGTCTGTGGTATGTTTTCGCCGTACAAATGCTGGGAGTCACAATTGTCTACGTCAACATACAACACAAACTCAGCCGCCTGCACTATGTCAGGGCCACCCCCAAGGCGCCCAAGGAGGCCACTGCCACTTGCCGAGCGCACCACAGCGACAACGGATGGCACCCCCACCAACACCCAACCAACACGGACGATCGAGTTGATTTTCACAAAAAAAAAACACCCCGGAAGGATATGGCTTGTACGGCGATGTCAAGAAGAAAGCTATCATCTTCGGGCCATACACCCTGGACGCAATCATCGAGGCCATGAATGAAGCTACAAGGAGCTGAGCTGCGAAATCGAGCGAACAGTTGCGGCCTTTTGCCTTTTGTGGAGCTTGGGCATGATGATCGGATTGATAACCGACCTCGCATCACAGAGCAAGTAGCCATTGCGTGAGGCGATACTGAATGCCCAACTTTGTCACAAGGAGGATCTTCAGTTGCAGATCATGGCCATGACTGGGCTGACTGGGTGCACTCAAGTTGTGCTATCATTCGACGCAAAAGCTAAGGATGTCATGCGCCGTAAAAGTACCGAACCGACGTTGTGGCGGACATTATATGAACGAGCACACATTTGGCGCCACAATACAGGTGGACTGTGGATGTGTCATCAAACTGTGCGGTAGATGACGGGGTCAATTATACGCATGAGGTGTCTGTCTGTGTGTCTGGGAGGGAGATCGAGGCTGCCCTACTGGCGGATATGGATGGTGGCCCACGAGGGGTTGCTTGTGTCGTTGCTGAAGTGGTGATTTTCACCCTGATGAGTTTGGTGCATTCTAACTTACTTCAATGCGACTGTGATTCAGCAGAATCAATTCTTGAGCAAAAAAATGTCATGGATAAAGGTAAGAGTCACTTGTTTCATTGTTTCAACAGTCATGATGTGGACGGAGTAACTTATCTCAACTTTTTCAATGCCATAGCTTTCAAACAACATCCAAACGAGCTTGTCATGACAATTCTCACACTCAGGCCATCAACTACTCAAGAGACTCGAGCTGACTGTCACAAATGCCTGACCAATTCACTTCTGTCTTCAATCTGAAATTCTGAAAAATCAATGCGCACAGAGATGTCTTTTTGTTTCAACAATATCATAAGTATCAATAAACGAAAGAAAGGTGATCAATCCATTTTTCTGCTGCTACTCGTCAGTCAATGATCTGATCAACGTCAACAAAGTGAAGACAGAAGATAGATGGAGAGGCTCCAAATTCTCTGTACTTAAATGAACTCCAGGCTTCCAGCGCAAGAAGCGCGGAGGGATGAACATGGCACAAAAATGAGGATATCAGTGCCCGCCCCTGTGATAAGTGTATCGTAGTACACCCTCTACGCGTCCACCTCTAGCCTCTATTGCCAAGGCAGTAGGGCAGAGAGCGGTGAGAGATAGGCTCATCATACTCACCCAGCTTTGATGCAGAGGATAACTATATAATAAGAAAGAAATTAGCACATCTAGCATCACTGGTAGCAAGCTGAATGGTACAGCATGTCTCCGGTCAAGACAAGGGTCCAGGTTCGACTCCTGGGTTACCGTCCCCCCAATTCATTTCCAATACAAAGAAAGTAAAGACAGTAGAAGTAGGACTCAAGGCTGTGCCCGTAAGTAAAGTAAAACGACTACATCACGGACAGACAAAAAATATCAAATCTGACCAAACTACTTTGTGGCTCTATCCGCGTGCAGGAAGACTAAGGCCCACAGCACATGGGGCCACACTCCCACACTTCTCTCCGGTATCTACCCTCACCTCTTGGCGCAGCGTCTCTAGAGACGGAGCGACTAGCTAGCACAACAACAGCCGGCGTGCTGACGCAGCATATGTCTGGGTTGCAGACAATCCTCGGCAGAGGACAAACTCCACAGACCTCACAATTTCGCAAACCTTGCGAGATTGTCCGATTGTCCCCCTAGACAACTAGCTTCACCAGCAAGCATTGAATTACCCACCCACCATCCCCTCGCCACGATGAGGCTCACATCTGAGTCCTCTAGTGGCACGGATTGATAATCACAGGCAAACACCAACCTAGTAGGGGGAATTTCGAGTCCTCACTCGTCACTCGCACTCACATCGAAAAATCTCGTT
>JAAMXK010007007.1:0-12956 GCA_019693575.1 Thalassiosira oceanica | reverse complement strand
GTGGTCTTGGTTGACGTCGCCCCATCATAAGGAGTGTCTTCTTCTTCGCGACCGTCGCCCCCGGCGGGAGCTCCGTTGGTCTTTCGACGCCGGAGCTCGGCAGCTTGCTCGTGTCTCGCTCATTCATACGATATCATGCTGATTCATGCCACCAGTGTCCTTCTTCGCGACCGCCCCCGGCGGGAGCTCCGTTGGTCTTTCGACGGCGACGCCGGAGCGTGCTCGTGTCTCGCACATTCATACGATATTAGGGCGGCCCGTGGACCGCACAGACCCACACGAAAACCCACCTCGCTAGCTTTCACCTAGCAAGCGATTTCGCGCGCTGACGGGCACAATGACAATGCGCGCAAACGTGTCTGCGCAACAAATCAAAGCACGCGCAAAGCTAGCGGAGGTGGATTTCTAGCCAAAAGCGAGTGCGGCTCTCTGCGGTCCAGGCCCCCCCCCGAATATCATGCTGGTGCCATGACACTTGTTTCTGTACAAAGTATAAACCCAAACTCATGTGCAAAAGACTGACATCGTTTTTGTTCGCTTTTACCCAGTTTTACCGTCTTAAAAGAGACTCAAAAGCTAAGGGAATATTTTGTAACCGACGCACTAGTGTGTCCGATATTAGATAATTGCCTGCACTCTCTTGTCGCGTTAATTTCGTCATATTCAGGAGGGAGCGGAGGAGGAGACAACGCGGGCCGATTTTTGCGAACCCTTCTTCGGCGCTCGCTCGCGCACCGCACCGCCCGCCCGCGCGCGCGTCCCCCACCCCCCACCCCTCCCCCCTCGCTAGTCTCGCACCGCCTCGCCCTTCGGCCCGGGGGGTTTGCCGCCTTTATCTCACGGCCCCCCTGGCCACTATTGTACAAGTGGGAGCGGAAATTTCGCTTGTATTCGCGTCACAGTGCGGGTACAAAAAGCTATGTAGCCTAATGGCCACAAATCCGTGCCTATATCTTGGCTCTCGGGGGCCCATTCCGGCTATATATATCCAAACATATCCGAAATCATAGTTAGTGGTTATTAGTGCTACAATACAGTAGACATGTTCCCTATAGTGTGTTCCTATGCATTTGTCCTTCCTGTCTATACCCATAGGCAGTGGCAAACACTTGGTTGCCCACCTCAGCTTCAATCACAACACCCTGATTTAGGTTTGTGTGCAAGGTAAGCCTGCCTGATGAACTCAAAATTCAACGCCTTTAGACTACGATGCATTGGATCCCTTCCCGGTCTGTAGACCCGCCCACTCATATCCATCCACCCTTCCTATACCCATAGGCAGTGGAGAAATACCATGAACACATATGTATGGGCACCTCAACTGCCGGCCGCTCCTGGCTTCACGCCTTCCACGTGGATGGTTTTGGGCTTATTTTGGAGGTTCTAGCATCATGCGTTACACCTTGCATCTCAACCGGATATATTCGTGGATATATCAGGAAAGAAAATGGATATGTGGCCATTACGCTAAAGCTATGGGGCGGGAGGAGGAGTACTGGAGAGGAGACTCATCGGAGACTCTCGACGGAAGACGGAGCGAAGAAGGGATGAGGAGGAAATCGCCCGCACCATGAGCATTACTGTCCCCACCATCATTTGCATGCTCGTGAGCACAGCAATCACAGCAAGAGGTGTCCACGGCCGTGTGACTCGACCCCAAGATCCATCGACGAGCGCGAGGGTGACAACTGCTGCAGAGGCTGCAGATGTTCCCGAAGTGTTGGCAAATCCGTACTGGGTGCGAGTGAACGAAGTCGCTGGCGACTCATACAATTACATCCCAGCAGCTCGGCGCTCTGCGTCTTCCGCCATATTCAAGTACAACGCTGGAGGCAGATCGTTGGCCAAAAACTCAACGAGGGAGAGTACCGTCGCAGAGGAGGAGGGCGGGGAGGAGTATATGATTATCTCCGGAGGTTTCAGTGACAAGGATTGGCGATCATTTCCAGTCTACGCATTTCCTATCTCTCAATCAATACACACTGGTTCGGGCAAGTGGGTCGACCTGACGCCACCACCACTGGACCATTCAGAGCAGTCGAGATGTAATCTTGGAGATAGAAACAGCGACGCTGTAGCTGAGAAATTGTACAGGGAAGCTTCCTTCATTCAAAAAAATGCCACCTCGGCACCTGACTTGTGGAACAACGCATCGGAGTCTTGTCCTCCGTCAGGTCGGGTAGGGCACCAAACCATCGTCTACAAGAATTATTTGTACGTCTTTGGTGGTCTCATTTACGACGGAGAACAGGCTCACGAGCGCTCCAGGCGCGAGACATTCAGACTCGAAGACATTCCGTTCGTATATCGATTAGATATAGTCGACATGATGAACGGTAGACTTCGTAGTATCAACGATGGGCGGACCAAAAAAAGCAAGCAGACCTTCAAGGGGTGGCAACGTGTCATTCCGAGGGTGAAGCCCTACAGCGCTCCAAACGGCGTGATCGTGTCGACATCGGCTGCCCTGACCCTATTAAACAGCATAAACAGAGGCAATGCCCAGGGTGGACTGCTTGAAAAATCCGACGACAACGAACGGGCAAAACTGATCATGTATGGAGGGCTTCGTATAGCCCAGAGGTAAGGAAGCATTGCCATTAGACTGTGATAGATATTCACTGACGCAGCAATCAAGTAATTTCGACTCGCCATCGAAATTTGTTAAAGGCGATCACGCGTTTTCGGGCTCGTCTACCCTTTATCATACACATAAGCTCGTCCAACTCCCTCTAGGCGACATCTATGCGTATGATTTGGAACTTGACTGCTACGAGCGCTTCACCAACGATTACGGTATGGCAATCGATGTACCGGGTCAAATCAGTACGGAGCACGCACACGACGACTCTGACGACGGATGGTTACTGAATGCCGACTATGCTGACTTTCCCAGGCCTCGAACAGCTCATGCTGCAACTGTGGTTGGCAATTGGCTCGTGGTTCACGGCGGGTTGGGCTGGGATGAGCACACAAATGACTGGTAATTTGCTTGCCTTCTTTTCCGTTCCTTTTCTCCGAACCCCTCGCGGCTCACACTAATTTTCTAGGGACGGTTCAACCAATTGGGAAACGCTGGGCGATATGTGGATTTTCGACTTGATCACCAGAAAGTGGTCGGAACGAACTCTGCTTCCTCGGCTAGTCAGGAGCTACCACTCGCTTGTTGGTTGGAAATCAGACGGCGGAAACGAGTTCGGCAACATGACTTTTCAAGATGGCCCGACGGTTGCCGCATTCGGCGGCTACACCAAGGAAGAAGATTTCTTTCGAGGCGAAGGTGTCGCATACGTTTTCGACGATTTATTGCTCAGCAAACCGTCGTCTACTTCGTGGTACAAAGCCAGCATGGACGGATCAGAATCCAATGCGATCTCAACAAGATATGAGCAAACTGCTTTGCTCTGTTCTACAAGTGGGGTGCTGTTTGTTTGGGGCGGTTCGTTTCAGGATACCTCCCACATCAACGGGTACGTCAGTGTGTGCTTGCTGCCCCTGCCAGAATCATGGAAACACGGTCCAACTACATTCCCTTCACCCCGTCAAGTCTTTGGATGATCAACATTGCGGGGGAAGATTCCAAAGTCGGCTTCGAACTCGCGGGGGAGGACCAATTCTTTGCCAATATGGCTTCTACTGTTTCGGCCCTTCACACAATCATCATCATGTTGATGTTCCTTAGTATGAGTCTTACCATGTTGCTCGGAATGACGCAAAGGTACCAAGAGCTCATCAATCAGGCGAACGAAGAGGCTGGCAATAATGTTCCCAGCCCCGTCTTTGGACCCGTTCGCTCAAACCGCGGTCTACACCCTCAAATCATTGGCACGTTGCCGACAAAGACTTACATAGCTGACGAACAGGAGGGATGCTCAGCAGACTCATCTGGCGATGACGGCTGTTGTCCCATATGTCTGTGCGAGTTTTCTAATGGAGACGAACTTCGTGTGCTACCTTGTGGTCACGAAATGCACAAGACTTGTCTAGACGCTTGGTTGATCACCAACCCGACTTGCCCCAAATGCCGATACTCTATGGCCGATTTAGTTGACGACAGCCCAATGACTCAGCTGAGATCGATGCGTTTTAGCAGATCACGATCCGCTGCATTATCGAGATTTCTTGGCCATGTCGACTTGGATTCCGAACCTGGCGATCTCGAACTGGCTGAAACATCTACGGGCACTATCCTACCTGTTGATGTTGGAAATTCATCAACGAACAGGCCATTAAGGGAAATTTTGACGGCGGAAGCCATGGACGAAGTCGGGAGTGGCAACTGGAGAGCGGCGAGGAGAAGAAGGCAGCGCAGACGATCTACTAGACTGGCAAGCCTCAGGTCGAACGTTTCTCGTCTACAAAGCCAGCGACGAGCAGGGAGTCGAGGCGGCACTATCCTCCCGCTGGAGAGCCTTGACGAGGATGACAACCAAATAACCTGACTTATGTCGAAGTAATTATGTAAATTGTTTGTATTCTTCACTTGGCTTTCGCTGCGCTATACGAAGCTCCCTGGTCGAGACTCTCTCGATCTGGCATGTCAGAGCTGTAGGATCGCCAGTAAGGAAAGGGGTTGTCCTTTGCAACTATCTGATACGCCGCATCAAACGCGTCCAACACCGACTGTGGTAGCTCCGCCGCTTCCGCCCCCTTACAGGCATTCAGGTTTTGCCTTAGCTGATTGATATCAGATGCTCCGAGTAGCAAACCGTCGTCCCTTGCTAGGGCAGAATGCCGAAGAAGCCAGCGATACGACGCCTCAACCATAGAAATGTTAGCTTCGACACAAGCGTTCTGAATGATATCTACTGCTGCAAAGTGACTAGGCGTATAAAACCGTGGCAGATAGTTCGGGTTGTCTTTGAACCTTCCCTCCTTGACATCGCCTCCGCTCGTGTGCTTGCCAGTCAGCAACCCTGCAGCCAGTGGGTTGTAAGCCACAAAAGAACAACCCTCTTCTCTCAGGAGAGGAAGCAAATGGTCCTCGATCTTCCTGTTCAACGGATTGTACAGGCCCTGGTAGACCTTTGGCTTGTGAAGTCCATTCTCCTCGCACAAATCAAACGCTCGACGCACTTCCGACACGTGATAATTACTCATGCCGATCGCTTCTACTTTACCCTGATTGACGAGATCGTGCAATGCCTCAAGAGAGCCTAGCAGCGGGTTCTCGGTGTCGGGCTGATGAAGATAAAACTCTCCAAATTTCGCAGCGCCCACCGCATCAAGTGAGGCTTCCAGCTGAGCTTGGATCCCTGCGGGCGACAGCCCGTCGGGCTGACTTGGATGGGCCTTACTTCCGATGATGGGTGATTCGCCCTCAAGACTTCTTAACACTCTCCCCAACATGACCTCGCTATTTCCACCTGCATAGATGCGCGCCGTGTCGATTCGCATCGGCCGCTCGGGACAAAAGTCCATCATTGCGCCCAAGATTTCGCCAGCAACCTTGTCGTCAACATACGAGGAGGTTTGCCCCCACGCAAAGGTCATCGTTCCCAGATAAAGCCTGGGCAGCTGAATCGTCGTTGTTGCGGGCGACACTCTCATCACGCTTTTGGCCCATCTGAGAATTCCAAAGTATCTGAAGCCACTGCGCCATCAGTGAGACTCATCATCCTCCAAGGCCGTGTCATCGATTTCGTCATCTCATCTTCGTCAGCCAACGAAAGGGGTCAAGGTTATTAATAACCACCGATGTTTTTCCAAAGATTATCGCCACCAATGTGAATCGGTACAATAATGAGTGGCAGAAATTGACTTCTGGGTTGTTTAATATTTGTAAAATAAGATAACGTCTTAGAAATGGACACCCCGAAGACCCTCCTATGCTGGCTGACGGTACGATACTCGTACTGCGGGTGCGCCTTCCCTACTACATACCTACATACGATATACGATGATGATACGCATACTACAGGGTAGAGTAAAGTGTTGTGTCACAAAACACAAACAAACAAAAGAATTCACCACACGCCATGTTGTCTCGATTGACCGTCGTCGTCTCGATATGTATAGCCCTTTCTTTGGGTGTCGATGCCTTCTCCCCGTCGTTGGGCAGGAGACTGACGAGCACATCCATGTCGACGCTGCGAACTCCAACCTGGCGCCTGGCGAGCGAGGCCGAGGATTCCACTACGGCTGTGGCGGAACAGGCACAGGAAGACGAGGCGGACGCAGAGCCCGTGGACGAGGCGACAAGGCTGCAACTGGAGAAGCAAAAGAGGGCCGACGAGCTGCGAGCCCAGGAGGTCTTCATGAAGCGCACCACTGGCGTGTACGTGTGCAAGTCTTGCGACTGGGAATACGACCCCGAGAAGGGAGACTCGTTCCTAATAGGTGGCATGATCAAGCCTGGGACTGCGTTCGAGGACACACCGAGCAATTGGAGATGTCCCACTTGCCGAGCTAGCAAGGATCAATTTGAGGAGGTGAGTGCTCCATTCCAATTTGGAAGACCACAGCGCCCACTTCCCAGCTTGGATATATTTTTCTAATCGTTCACAGGTTGTTGAGACAATTCCTGGATTCGAGGTCAATCAGGGATATGGGTTTGGTACGAATAGCATGACGACTGGCGAAAAGAACACCCTGATCTGGGGCGGCCTGGCCGCTTTCTTCGCGCTATTCCTCGGCGGATATGCGCTTTCTTAAGATGTGCGAGGAGCGGGCTGAAACCAACGGGGGAGTGTAGCGAACAGAACGGAATCAACAATGAATATCAAAGAGCAGCAAACTGCTGTGGATTACAAGAGGGTGTTCAAGGATAGAATGTCGCGCCTCTTGGGAAATCATGCGGTCATGTAAACTAAAAGCACTGGAATCAAGATGAGACGTGATCATTCTTGGAGAAGATGCTGAATTCAAGCATCTCCTCTCCGCTGGACACGCTCGCCTCGTCGTCCGACCCGGTGTCGTTACTGGTGGAAGTTTGCGCCGACTCTCTCCTCTGCTGCGCCCCGCCGAGACCATTCGGCACCTGTCCCTGGCTGGAAGCCGAGAACGCAGCCATGCAGTTTCGCATCGACTGGCTGACACCCTCATCTTCCTCCTCATTCAATGAGGCGTCGACGCCCACCGCGGTGCCGAACTGGCGCTGATTTCGCTGCGAGTACGCGCGTCCGCCCCGCGAATTCTGCTGACGCTGACCGCCAGAGTTCCATTGATGGCGCTGGCTCGCATCGGGTGTGATCATCTCCGAGGCGAATCTGTGGGTGGGAGGCGCGTATCGGCCCTGCTGCTGCTGGCCCGCGCGGCTGTTATTTCTCGAACTGCCGTAATCGTAGCGCGTGTTGGCAGATCGGCGGCTGTTGTTGTAAGGATTCGAAACGTTGTTGCTGCGATCATTTCCAACACTATGATGCTGGCGACCGGACGCGTTCTGCTGCTGACATCGATTTCGACTTGCCGTGTTGCGGTCTGCGCTACCGCTGGACCGAGCATCGGTATTATTGGAGTTCTTCCTGCGATTGAACTCCTTCTCGTATGCGTTTGCGGCCTGGTTGGCTTGCACGACGTCGTCCTTTGCGTTCTTGACCTCCCTCTCAAGGTCCTCAACCTCCCTGCGATGGCGGGCGAGTTGCGCGCGCTGCCTCTCGAGCTGGATGCGGCGCTCCTCGCTCTCCTTCGTCAGCTTGGCGTGCTTCTCTCGCACTGAATGGATATGACACTCAGCCTCAGTCACCGCGTCTCGGCTGTCCTTTTCGTCTTGAATCGCCTTCTCCATCTCTGGATCCTCGCGCTTCTTTCTCTTCTTGCTGGTGGCGGCGGAGACTGGACGAGCTGCCGTCTCGTCGCCCTCCTCTCCTTCTTCTTCGCCCGAGCTGAAGTCCTCCTCTTGCAGTCTTCGCCATAGATCCACTTCGTCCGACGCATCCCTGGCCTCGAACTGGCACCCGCCGTCGAGCACTAGTAGGGACGCCGCGACGCGCATTCTCTTGCATTCGCTGCGAAACTCGCGGCAGCGGTCGAGGAAGGCGACGCGGTCTTCGTCGATGCGTCGGCGCAGCGCCTCGTGCTCCTTCCTGACCTGATCGTTCTCGCGCTGCGCCCTTTCCTGCTCCTCGACCCGCGCGCGCCGTTCCCGGTTGGCCACCGCCAGCTCCTTGTCGATACCGGCCGCCTCCTTCCTGGCCTCCTCCGCCTCCTCGACGTACCGCTCCCGCAGTTCCTGCGCCCGCTGGGCGGACGTCACGACGCGGTCGATCTCCCTCCGAACATCCGACGAGCGCTGCCTCGCACTCTCGATCGAAGCGTTAATGCTATTGAATTTCTCGATGATCGAGAAGGACGCGCTGGACGACATTTTGCCGTGTCGACTGTCGAGTGTCGAGTCTTCCACTCCGCCTCGATGTCCTCCTCCTCGTCTTGCGCGTGGATTTGGTGATGTCAACGATATCGGTCGATAGGAGGGTGCCGACGGAGGGTCGCAACGTTGTACCTTCTAGCTGTTGACCTTCCCTAGGGCGTCGATACATGCAGGAGGCCGGAACAAAACGGCCGACCTAATAAGTCAGGTTTCAGGTTACCTACCACAGTTTACGTAATTTTGGATTTACGCGCGTATGGTACGAGCGAGAGATTCAAGGTACATACGTACCTACCTCCCTAACTGACTGCCTCGTCGCCGACATCTCCAATCTGGTAGGTACACCTAAATCCGATAGCACTCCCCCGGGAGTTCCGCAGTAGCGATCGATTCTCGTCAAGCGCTGATCTTCTGTTGAGAGCAGGACGACCAACGTCTCTGGCTCCACACTCGCCCGGGGATTCCGCATGCGATCCATCCGTCAAGCGCCGATCTTCTGTTGAGAGCAGGACTGGTCCGTCGTCACTTCACCCCTCTTCTTGCCACAGAACCCATTCCCAGTTTTAGTAAGACATGGCATCTTATGGAAGAAAGGACTACTGGAACGAGCGATACAGGCTCGAAGAGTCCCCGTGCGATTGGGTGGTCAAGGGCTACTCGGTTTTCGAGCGGTGAGCTATTTTTCTGGTGATTGTAAGATACTCATTTTCTGATGACGCCCAACTCGGGGACAGGCTTCTGTCATCGGATTACCTTCAGAACACGTCCGCGCCGCGCCCGAGGTCTTACATCACCGTCAGCCCTCTCAACGTGGTCCGTCAGCGTCCATGTGGCGAGAGCGGATACTTCGATACGACGATGGACCCCGCCGAGCAACACTTTTTCCCCATGATGCACCACACTCAGTTCGGCGCGATTTACTACGCGAGCGACGGCGGCTGCTTTGACGAGTATGCGTAGCCCATGGCCGAGTATATGAGAAGGTACGAAGTGCCCTCGCTCCCTTCGTCTGACGGCAGCAGTAGCGGCAGCAGTGGTGGTGATGATGAGTTTTCGCCTTCGCCTTCAACAGGCCAATGCTTTCCCTCGATCGACAAGTGCAAGGTAATCAACGTGGGTTGCGGCAGCAGTGAGCTTAGCGAGCACAGTGAGTGTCCTCGATTATGCGTGTCTTTCTTGCTCACTGCTCTGACTATAATCGAAACGATGCAGTGCTACGTCGCGGGTACTCTAACATCACCAATGTCGACTGGAGCGACGTGCTCATCAACAAGGTAGGTTTGGCCGAGCTACGATTTCACAAATGTTGAACCATAGTTGCTCAAGAATACGCCTTCAAGATGAAGAAAAAGTACGACGGATCATTCATCGAGTCCCTCCAGAGCAGTTTGGAGCGAGAGGGGGCGCTTCGCCAGTCTTTGGGCCTCGAGGCGAGGGACGACATCCAGCACATGCGAAAGGGATCAACCAAGGAACCCGTGCTCAGGTATGAGGTTGGCGACATCACAGAGGGCCTCGAGTATCCAGACGAGTCGTTCGATTTGGTAATAGCCAAGTGAGTGTCCTTGATCAGTGCGTCTTTCTTGCACCTGCTTTAACTCCACCTTGTTCACTGACACACAAATCGAAATGATTCAGGAAGACTCTTGATATTATTTTGTGCAGCGCGGGCTCTCGAGCCCGGGCCCGGGCAATGATGAAAGAGTGCTACCGTTTACTGAACAAGGAGCATGGCATAATGGTAAGTTACGCTGCTTATTCCGCCAAGATTTCCATACGCTCACACAACAAACTACCGCATTTGTCTAAAAGATCATATTGAGCAGCGCTAAGCCGGAGGATCGAGCAGTATACTTTGAACAAGACGGTTGGACTGGCGTGAAGAATATCATACTCCCGAGCGAGGACGGGCTCTCTTGGCACGAGAGGAAGAATGGTCATGAGTGAGCGATTCTATTCGTTTGGTATCGCCACTGCTACTCTAACAATCAATTCCACACAGGAGGCGAGTGGAGTCATACGCTTACATCCTTTACAAGCAGACTTTGCTTGATGCTTGATGGAGTCTCGTTGGATCCATGTGTCGTGCCGCCGTCTACTTTTTGGAGGAGTTTGACAGTTTGACAAGATGCGTGCTTCGTTGAACCCGATGTAAAATTATAAATTAGATCTTCATCTGGAGTTCGGATGTTCAACACACTTTCTCGGCTGAAGCCTACCTCCGTCTATGATTTGAAATTGGCTTTTTCCTCCACTTGAGATTGAGACCTATCAGGGGAGACTTGCGTCGAACACTCGAATAGACCAGTGTTGTTTATGTTTGGAAAGCAACTGGAGAACATGAAGCCATCATCATTGTGTTCGCCTCACAAAGCTCACATTTCGTCCGAGCAATATATTTCGAGAAGAATCGCATGAGGTTCTACTCATCCACAAGCGATCATTCGGTTGAAAGTGTCCAGCCCCCGACAGCAAGCATGGACGCAGTTTCGGCCCTCAATACATTTGGACCAAGCGAAACCCCCTGGATGTTGTTATTGGACGATAAACTGTCGAACAAGTCCTCCTCTTCGGGGCTCCATCCACCCTCTGGGCCTAGTAGGAAAGCGACGATGCGGGTCTGCTCAAGTGCTTGCATGAGCGGGATGACAGAGTCGACATTTGTACCTCGTTCGCGACATACAAGCAACTTCCTCCGCGACTCGACATTCTGGCTCCATTGCTGGACGAGGTCTCGAACCTGCCAGAGTGAGCCTTCATTTTTCACGTCAAGATCGGCCAGACCTGTATCTCGAGTGACAACGGGAACGCTTAGTCTCTCACACTGCTCCGAAGCCTCCACAGCTTGGATGTTTAATCTATCGAAGTTCAGGTTGTTCCTATGCTCGCGATGGACACCGAATGGTTCGTCGCTGGAATCGAGTACAATGGATAACGCCCCAGCCTCCATTCGATCAGAAGAAACTGGCACAATCCTTCCTGCCCCAAGCTCAGTACATTTCTCAACAATAAACTTCATGCGCTGCTGTTTCTTCAGAGGTGCAACCAGAACCCAAGGCCTGCCTATATCGTCCTCGGGATCGTCCTGAGTTCGAAGTTGCTGTAATGATTCAGCGGCCAAATTAACTTCGCTTGCGCGTCTCCGTCTGCTTTTCTTTGCCGTGCTTGGATCGACGTCTCCGTTCAGTTGCAAGACCCTGGCAAGCCACTCCCCGTCTTTCCCGTTGAAAATACGTATGTCTCTCCTCTTTCCCTTCTTCTTTAGTATCCGCATGACCTGCCAGCGATTGAGCATCATGCAGGATTGCAAGTTTGACTGCATTACACTCTTACATTAGTCAAATAATGACACTGCTCCTGACTCAGGTTAATCAGTGAACCCTTTGAAAGCGAATCTTGCACGTACAATCTCGGCAGCAATTTGCTCGCATCGTATGAGAGTGGTGATGGCCCTTCATCATCACTCGTCGATGCACAACATGTCACACCCAATTCACCCAATCCTCGTCGTCCACCACATCTAGATGATCTCTCAGCGAAGGAGTTCGGGTGGTGAAGAATAAATAATGGAGATGCAGTGCCGATGAAGAGGAGAAGCTGGCAGAGGGGGTGGCATAGTAGATGCATGCTGTGCCACGATGATCTGAATTCCTCGAGCATCAATCGATCCGATAAAGGCCGTGCGCGGCCAAAACTCCTGCCGCGGTTTGGCCTGGTATGTTTTCGCCGTACAAATCACTCGGTAATACATAGCTAGCGCTAGAGGACTAACGAAAGCCAAAGCACGAGGGTCCGACGCGCCCGGGAGATTGGCGGAAGATTGACGCCGCAGAGTCGGAATATCGATGTAGAAGACCCGGACAACATTGTTCTAAGGGTTATTTGAGGTGGCGATCACGATTCTGAAGTCCGTTTGGCTCGAAATTGCATAGCCGACAAATTCGATCCCGCGCTGAAATGACACTGTAAAATTGCGGACGGTCCCAGCTGTCGATCGAGACCAAACCGCCGCGGCTACGATCTGGAAACGATCTGACTAGAGCGTAGCGACTTTGAAATGTCAGCAAAGTCAATGTCCCGGCCGAGATATTCCAATCGCATTATCGACTTTAGTTAGTATTCTTGTGCGGCGGTGTTTTTCCCGGCAGGAGTTTTCGAGTCGCGCGGCTGGCACGGCCTTTAGAAGATGGGTGTGTGGGTGGTTGGTGGATGGTTTTGGCGGTGTATCGATCACGTTGGGGACACATTAAGTTTATGAGTCTCAGATCGTGAAATAAATAAATACGCAACGGGTGGGTAGCATGCTTCCCGCCAGCGCAGGCTGCCTGCTTTGCCTTTGGGGTCATCTACCGCCTCGGATAGATACCTAAGGTGTACCCCAATCCGCTCGCGAAAGCATCTGTTGTATGTATAGGCCTCGCGCGCTTCGCTGAGTAGAAGCTGTGCAGCGCAGCTAGAACTGACATGATCTCCCGTGCAAGCGCTCGGGAGGACAACTGAACTGAGGGCACATGCAGTGGACACAGAAGCAAGATGATCATGGTCTAACAGCACAGCTAGTTATTCAGTTGTGCGGTGGACAGGATGCCTCGCGCTACACTACATGACCCTCCGCCTCCAGATCACCCCAAGATCCAAGCTAGGCAAG
>JAAMXK010006967.1:0-11768 GCA_019693575.1 Thalassiosira oceanica | reverse complement strand
TTGATTGAATGCAGAGGAATACCCAAACATGTAGCCAAAATCTTTCGCTTTTGATACATCCCACCCAGAAATGTCCTGGTTGAAAGCTGATGCCGTGAAGAACATTTGATAGAAGTTGGTCCCTTTCGATACATCCCAACCAGAAATGTCATCGTTGAATGAGTCTGCACCAGGCACACTGATCCAGCTGCTACTGTCGAGGAACATCCAGGAGAAGTCCTCCACTGCAGAGACATCCCAGCTCTCAATCGGACCAAATGTGGAAACAGCCGCGTCTCTGGTATCAGGGTCAAGGTACTCCATCATGGCCTGTCTTAGCTCGGCGTTGGACGTAAACTATTTGATTGAAAATAATCGGTTCAAAATTGATGCGAGATCAATCGAAGACAGGAATGAACACAGATATTGTGTTGAGCTCAACTCACCAATGTGGTGCCCATTTCAAGCAGTCTTCTCCGCCCTTCATTTGGTTCGGAATATAGCTCGGCTTGAAACTCTTCAGGGGGTGGCAGTCCAGAGCCCGGCTGGTTGATCACAAAATGAGGGGATGTGAAATTGTTTGGAAAGGATTATTTGCCTCAAATGACGCCAACAAACTCACGCAATCCATTGTCTCGTAGTCGCAGAGATACGTGTGCTGGATTTTGGCATTGTCGGACCCCGACTCTTTTGAGGCGTGGACTCGAAAGGCTAGGTTTGTCACGTCGGTGATCCTGAGCCAGGTCCACTCAGATGGGTCAACCTGCAGGGAAATTTTTACTTTGCCGTTCTCAGGTGTCTTTTCAACGCCCCAGAGCAGTCTTGTCACTTCACCTTCACTGTTGATATGCGCCAGGTCTGAGGAAAGCAGCAAATGTAAGCTAGTAGAAGCAAACAAATACGTCAACCCGATACCTCACCCCATGAAATGACAGTGTCTTCCACAGGCAGTGAGCCTGCATTCCTAGAAAGGGAGACATGGACTGTGGCCGTGCTCTCCCATCTCACAGTGTGATCCACGCAGGCGGATTCGCTCTTCTTGACAAAGGAACCATCCAGCGCTAAGGTATTTGTCATGTACTCCCCAGCCACAGCATTTACGCAGTAGCTGTATGACTGTCCTACCACCAAGTGAGAAACCTGACAGGAAAATAAGTGCGGAATTAGTGACTTCAGGGGCAACAGGCTTTTGCTGGCTCTCTTACCTTGTCGGCATACAAGTCATCAGGAGCAACAATATCATCAACTCCAGAGCACTCCTCCAAGGAAAGGTATGCAAAGTTGGGTGAGTAACTTTCAACTTTTGTTCTGTCCAGACCATCTTGAGAAGTAATTTGCCTTGTGAATGCAAACGCGTCCTCGCAGACACTACATCGACATGGTGGTTGAAAGAGTCTCAGTCGCTGTTGTCTGGTATAGACTTTACTATCTCACAATCTCTTTGAGCTCACCTGTTGTCTTTGAACATGAGGTTGATCCTCCCTTCCATTTGGCTTGCTGACAACTGTAGTGGCATGCCAGAGAAGTCCAGTGAGCTCTCACAACTGCAACTTGTGTGGCTCTAAGGAAGGGGGGGGTGAGGGGTACTTGTTGGGTAAGTGGAAACAATTCCTCACACTCACAATGATTTCAGCACTATATCTATACTCCTTGTCGGAAGCTGCATACTTCCCCCCATCAGCTCTGACAGGCTCCAGTTTTATCCGGTACAGTTGTCCAGGCGCAAGAGAAGTCACTTCAACGGAGGTTTCGCTTGCATCCGTATGCCACCTCAACCTCTTGCTTGCAGTAGGCACACGAATGCTGAAGATCCCTCCCTTGTCCGCAGTCATCACGTCTGCATCAAACTCTACGCCGTCCAGGCCATCGGCCGAAGGGTCAATAGCTAACTTGACAACCAACTCTGTTGTGGACCTTGAAGTGACACTTGCCGCGGAGCGGGTGTACGGCTTCCTGATGTCAAAAATGACCGAGCGGGGTTTATTGTTTGCATCCACCAACGTCTGGACGAATTCGATGTCAGAGAATGTAGATCCAACATAATCTGAGAGCACGCTTTTTAGCAGGACTTGATATCTATGTATGCCTTTGCTGGAATCAAACTGTTGTCCATCTAGGGACAAACGAAAGGGCAACAGCATAATTAGCATCCAGTGCACACCAGTTCAAAATATTTGTCACACTCACTTTCGGACTTAATCCAGTTTTCCGAGGAACCAGCCCCAGCCACTGTCATACACTTTCTTGTAGTGCCAAGCCCCAAGACGAAGCAAATCTGGTGCGACTTCCCCGGTTTTGGTATGATGACGGAAAACTCAAAAAGATGCTCGTTGCTGAGCGTCCACTGCGGCACCTTGTACCTTTTGGTAACATCACCAGCAAGGAGCAGTGCACCGAGTTCCGGGTGCTTGTCTGGGTTGTTGTCACCAAACAGGACAAAATTCTCAGAATCAGAATCTCGTGCAACAGTTGTGTAGCTCGGTAGCGTATCTAGCTCATTTGACGATGGACAACCTTCAATCACTGCCAGTCCCTTGTCATTTGTGGAACTGTGACTGCGTGAGAGGCAGGAATTGGTGTCTGCCAGGGGCAATAGATGACCCCGATCAACCTTCCAACTGAAGGAGATATTATCGTCATCGCAAATTCCAAGAACAAGACGCTTGTTTCCGTCGACGTCTTTTTCATACTGAAGACAGGCGTTGTAACCCTGCACAGAAACATGTGAGGTGGAACAGGAAATGGTATGCGCATCATACACAAAGAAGTACTCCAACCCACCTGCTCCATGTGTTTGATCGATTTGATTTGGAAGCTCTCTTTGTTGACGGATTTCTCCAAGCTGAACAGTCTTTCAGAACCGCAGGCCTGAAACCTGATCAAGCCTAGGCACACAACAGTGAGAAAGGACTCATCCTAACCCCCGAAGAGACCCCATTCTTACCTGTCGACTCTTTCGGGTCGCCGTGGATGCTGTAGCTGTTCCATCCAAAAATGGCTGACGAGATAAAGGTGTGTGAGATCCAGAGTGAAGAGGCATGAAGGCAATCTCGACTTGAGCTCCTACAGTGTTTTTCGATTGCTAGACACAGGATGCCAGTGTCTTCGTCCATGTTGATGATGTGAACATCATCACTGTTGTCTGTTGGCCTGACTGAGCGTTCCTCCAAACGATCCACGTCTGACTTAGGGACAATTCTGAGTTGCCAATTAGGGTCATAGCAGTAGTTTTGACCCTCGATCCCGTCCCCCGTGCAGCCGGGAACGGGCTCGAGTCCCGACCGCGGAAAACACTTAAGAGTGTCGCCACAGTCACTTGTTGGGAAGAAAAAAAGAAACAACATGAGAAAGCATGTATCCCCTTCCACACAAGCGGAACAGGCAGTAGGTGTCTCACCTGTCGTCGTCACAGTCCCCTTCACACCTCTATTGTCAAATGTGAGTAAATGTAGTGCATGTTCGTCCAGCAGCATAAATGACCAAACGAACCTGCGAAACTTCAAGGTAATCCAAGTCCGGCCCTCCATGGGAAGTGGTTGCAGTGATCCGGATAGTGTTGGTGCCCTGTGCGCAAGTTGCAGAGAAACTTTTGCTTCGCCGCGTCGTCCATGAACCAGTTGAAGCGAAGGTCACCGAGCCTACATTAACTCCATTGACTGCAATGGGGATGTAATAAGGTTAATATTCGCACGGGAAAACAAAAAAAGCAATGTCTTGAATCAGCGCTGGGGTATTCACCTTCTACAGAGCATTCCCTCGAAGGAGGCCTCCCATTTGAGTACCGAAAGTGCAATGTGCATGCTCCTCCGGCAGAGGACTGGACATTGAAGAACTCGACCCAGGAGCCTTGTCCCCCCATGTTGATGTGTCCTCCAGTCACAGACGACCCAGTATCATGTGTAGCCACATCCGAATCCTCTGCTTGATGGGCGTCACCGAAATTTTTCAAGGCGACAGGAGCAACGGCTGCAATTCCTTCAGGTTTTCTCCCAACCTTGTACCTGCTGCGGCCCTCGAGCCGGAACCACTGGCTCTCTCCGTATACTCTGTTTTCCGGCAGATAGCAGTAATCATAGTGAGTAGGCATGGGACTTCCTTCTTCACAGCCCGGCGGAAGATTGGGGTCGTCTCCTTCACGATGAAAACACTTGAGGACCCCAAGACAATCACTGCAGGGGAAAAGAGTCAATGGGACGGACAATAAAAAAACACAAACCATCAGCCACAACAAAAACACCTACCTGTCATCGTCACAGTCTCCTTGACATGCACTCATTGGAAGCAGTTCAGCCGCTGGATCGCCTCCCAAGTTTTGTAATTGAGACGGAAGCTTATTAATCACGATCGGAGCGTGGGTCTCTTGAGACGAAAGATGGACGTCAACGACCATCCTGTCACAATCAGAAGACTTCAACTTTCCTCCCGTGTAGTCCCACTTCTGGCGGACGCTGCCGGACTTGGAATGCAGGAAGACCTTCGATCCCACCCCGCATTCACGAACAGAGAGGAACTTGCCGGAGCAGTGGACAGACTCAATTGTGCCGTCATCTTTGAATTTCCACTTCTCCCAGTCGACCCCCGAATTGGAGTAGAGGATGATATCGCTTTCATCGACACAGGAACTTCCATTGATGTTGAGCACTTTGCCGCTTAAGGTGTTCAGGATCACTATTTCATTTTCAATGTTCGAACAATTGTGCGTCACTGCCAAGCCCTCTCCGATGCAGGTAGGCGAAGCTCCCCTCGGGTGAGTCGGAGCTGTAGTCGGAGCTGTAGTTGGAGCAGAAAAAAAAATGAGGGAAAATGAAAGGTTTGGCCGTTTCCAACAGTGTCCCCAACTCACGGTGACCGTCGGTCCAATCGCCCGGGATCAATGCCGGGGAGATCTCTCCGTCATGGGCTTGAACCCGAAAGGTCGAGTCATCCTCATCCTCAGAGCAGCCATCATCAACCTTATCGGTAATTCCGATGTTGTATCTTTTCTCGGAGCACTTGTATCGGACCGACCTTTTGTGTTCTTTTGAGGGTGACTGATTTTCCATCCAAAGGGTATAGTTAGAGTCAATGCAGCGATTTATGGCTGTGGTAACTGCCCCGGAGCAGCCATGTAGGCCAGATGTTGTCCCTTTTTTACATTGATTGGATGCACAGTCCCTGCAACAGAAAGGGTGAGAAACTGCAAGGACATTTATGCTTGATGATGACCCAAGAACCGTCTCACTTGTCTTTTTCGCAGTATCCCTCACACCTCTGATGAAAAGAGTTGGGCGCTTGATCAGCATGGCATGGATAACAAGGCGAACAAGGATCTGGACCTGTGCACCAACCTGGAGGGGTTCCCCATTCCTGAACGTGAACGTCTGCCAATGAGCATTCTTGTCCCAAAAGACCTCAATGTGTGCACCGTCATCTAAACTACCATCGGTACCATCACCACCCTGGGTACCAATGACAACATCACTCCCATCGCGCGGAGGACAAACTAGAGACTTTAACCTGCCCCCCTCACCTGTTTGCAAGTCAATTGGCTCGTACTTCCACCTTTGGGGCCTGGCCTTATTATTATCTCCTACTTGTTGGCGCAGAATGATCTCATTTTCTTTCGCGTCTGAGTCGTGCACACATCCACCTGCTGTGAGGAAGTAACCCCCGCAAAGGGCTGACTCGATCCTGCCGTCGTCCCTGAAAAACCACTTCTGCCGGTCGTTTTCTACCCTGTTCGCGAGAACTATTTTTCTAAAATTTTCGCACATCGGGTATCCGTTTTCAATGCTGATCGCTAGACCATTTGCGGTTGCGGCCATGACGATGAATCTCTCGCCGCTCATCTGGCTGACTGAACCTTTGGGGTAATCCTTTTCTCCCGCTGCGCAATAGTTGACACCTCTGGAAGGTGTACCGCTGCACCCTGGGATTTTTGACACGATGTTTGTCTTCCACCTCTGCTGGTCCCTGCAATTTGATCTATCGTTCGTTGACATGTTGGTGTGAAGCTGAAGGGCCTTTCCACTGGCCACCCCTTTGCATCCATCACTGACCCCAATGTAGAATCCATGGCCCTTGTTCTTGATCCTACCATCATCTTCCACTGTCCAGCGTTGGTGCTCGTCATCATGGCACTTCCAGACAAATAGTGGGTCGTACTCTTGTACGCTCTGTCCTCCTTCAACGCAGTAGTTCTCATCAACCTGGCTGCGCAGTCGGCCGTAAGAGTCCAAAATCCAACTCTGTGTTTGTCCTCCATGGCATGGATAGAGCCAAACAGGGTTTTTATTTTGAGCTTTTCCATGTTTCAGATCCATGCATAAGTTAGGATTCAGATGATTCCTGTACTGTTTTGCCGTTGATCGGCGGTTGAGTTTGGTTTGAGGTGGTAACGAGATTGGGATATCGTAAAAGTATGAGAAAAATAACAAAATCTCCTCAGAATAAGTAGATACACACCTCTGATTTTGTCGATGTTCCGGGTTGGAAACAGTAAAGACCATCCGAACAGTCACTGCATTGCATGGCGAGATTAGGCGGCATACGCACAACACGGATGCCACGGACGTGGCCTTACCTGTCACTTCTGCACCCTCCTTGGCACCTCTTTGACAAAGCAGACCGTGAGAAAATGACCGGGAGGGGATACAAACAGTCTCTACTCACCCCTCCAGAGACTGTAGTCCCTTCAGTAACTTTAAGGGAAGTCCCTTCAGTAACTTCAAGGTAATCCAAGTGCGGCCCTCCCTGGGAAGTGGTTGCAGTGATCCGGATAGTGTTGGTGCCCTGGGCGCAAGTTGCGTCGAAACTTTTGCTTTCCCACGTCGTCCATGCACCAGTTGAAGCGAAGGTCACCGAGCCTACATTAACTCCATTGACTGCAATGGGGATGTATAAAGGTTAATATTTGCACGGGAAAACAAAAAAAGCAATGTCTTGAATCAGCGCTGGGGTATTTACCTTCTACAGAGCATTTCCTCGAAGAAGAGCTCCAAAATGTGTATTGAAAGTTTAATGTGCATGCCCCTCCGGCAGAGGACTGGACACCGGAAAACTCGACCCACGAGCCTTGTCCCCCCATGTCAATGTACCATCCTTCATCAAACGACCCATCATGTCTAGCTCTTTCCGCTTCATACAATGCCGGTGTCAATGGCTAGGAGGTTTGAAAACAGGGTTAATGAAAGGTGAATGAAATACTGCAGAAGTCTTATTGCACACTCTACACTCACAGGCGTCCGCTTTTCCCCCAAATAACTGTCAACCACATCACTGGCGTCAGCACCAACTCTCTTCATGCAGAATTCATCGGCTGCGCATTTATCAGCTGGCTTTTCTGAATTGGCGCAGTCTGGGAATTCCGAAACAAGTTTTGCAGAGGCCCTGTAATCCACATGAAAGTTGTTCATTTCGTTTTTTGTGGTCCAATAGCTCCTGGGTCTGCTGTACTCGTATTCTTCCATCCATTCCCAAGAAACAAACTTGCAGCGTCTTTCGTTGCCTTGCGGTTGCGGGGCAACAAGCTTAACCTGGATGCCAACTGAGATTAGAAAAGGATGGAAATATGTACAAATTTGACTTAGAACACACACATGGTAGTCACCTCCAAGGCTAGGTTTGGCAGATAAAGCTAACAAACCGAGTACGCATGAAAAATAAGCAAACCGATTGTGGTGCTTGTGGCGGAGACGGGTTGACTGGTGTTGTGGTTGATACATCTCAGTTTTTGAAGAAGTACTGCCAGCAAACCAAACGTTCCACGTCAGAAACAGAGAACCTGCAACCAACGCACAAAGCAACATCTATCAAAAACAAATACGTAAGCACTTGAGCCGCATTCAGAGAAAATAACTCCCAGACCTGTGATAAACCTCACCATCATAACGCCAAGATTGATGACAGTGATGTCTTCTAGTGAATATTTGTCAGGTCTGGCTTTTCATGTATGAAAATAGTGATGGGCAACTGACCTTGAGAACCCGCCGACACCTGTGCGAGTCCCTCGAAGCCATCAGCCAAGTCGGACGGCGGGAGGCCTCCCGTGCAAAGCGGTCCTTCGGACTCCTCTCCGATGCCAGCAGGGGCTAAAAGGCAATGGTCGCAGGTACCTGCACAGGAGTAGCACTTTGGGGCAATGCCACTAGCACGCTTGGGATTCTCTTCCATCATCTTCTCTGAGACATGCCCACTGCCCAATGGACCTGAAGTAGATTTTACATGAAGTGTTGGTGTACTAGTGATGGGAGGCATTCTGCCACATTCAAGTGCGTAATGACACCACAAGCCATCACATGTTGCCCCAACCAGGTGAGAAAGGTCGCTCCTCTGTGAGCATCCTTCGTGATCGTCTGGAAAAGCGTTATTGAAAGGCCACAACCAGGTGCTAAAAGTGGCACACATCTGTGCTTTTGAATCTATGCAGGTCCCTTCTAAGGCGCCATGGGATATATCCCTAAGTGGGCAATCAGAGTCTGTAGCTGCTCCAATAGGGTTCCAAGCGGAGAGCTTGGTTCGTCTGAGTTTCTCCTCGCCTCTTTCTCCCTTTTCTTCTGGAGAAGAGGACCATATGGGCTCTCCTGTGACTTCTTCCGACGTTGCTGATTCGTGGCTATCTTGGTGGTGGATGAGAGGAGAATCTCTCTTTCGGGAAGCCTGCATTGATATTTTGGTGAGAGATTGACGAGAAATGGATCACAGTGGAGAAATAAGTATACCGACCTTTTGTTCATAGACACCAACCGCAGAATTGGTTAGGGTTAGCCCAGGCAGTCTTAATAGGCATGAGTCCCTGCTGGATGACATCGACTTCATTGATAGAGATGCACCAACAAACAGGAGCATCAAAAGCAAAACAATGAAGGTGCGTATTTTCTGCCAAGCGCCAAAAATCCAATGTTTACTGATGAAGTAATGGCCAAGGCACATGCAAAGCAGGACTTACCATACGCCAATCGAATTGACACCAATCGAACTGTGGTCTATTCGATAGTTTTGTTTTGTTGTTGCAAAGGGGTTGCGAGATTTTGCCAACTTTGTCGGCACGGCTCATCGCGTCCGCTTCTGGCGCCGGAGCGCCAGGGGGCACCGTAGTGCCCAATGTGTTAATAATCATGGTGGAAAATTTGCCCGTAGGTCTTTCGGTGCTTCGCATTGGCATAATGGCCTGGCGCTGCGAAGTCTCAAACGCCGTGGGTGCGCCAAAGATCTTAGTCTTATCGGCAAAACTCTGAAGTATTTGGTTCTACCACAACCTCCAAAGTATCCTTGATTAGGACATAGTTCTGTTGGTGCCAATCTGTAGCCCAACTGATCAGTAGGGATGTCTCAGGGAGAGAGAGGAACATCCCTTAGACTTAAACAAGCAAGTCTAAGTGAGCATATATACCATGCTCACCATCACCCACCACAAAGTATAGCACAGTAACGAGGCACACTGGTGTCTACAGACCCTCCGAGCTGGATCTGGTCGATCTGGTCAAGATGCAAGCTAAATATGAAATTTCAAGAGTTGAGCGCTCAAGTAACTAGCTCACCCTTCAGCTCCCACCTTACTACCATTTGCGAGAGACGCGGGGAAAGGAGGATGAAACCAAGAGGGCTCCCCAGTGATGAGTTGCACCTATGATGTCCATGCAAGCGCTCCCGCCAGACAGGATGCAGACCACGCTCCTAGCCAGTCCCAGAGTAGACTTTCAGTCAGGTACCTTGACGTCCAACATGACGAGGATGGTCCCCGAGGCAGGCGGCACCGTGCCGTCATCAAGTAGAAACCATGAGAAGACGGCAAAAATTAGCAAAGTGTAGATGTAAGTGTAGATTTCGGAAACCCGGTGATTCGAAGCTGTGGCGGCCACGGATTTCTGGGCGTCAGTGGCCCGAGACGGGCAAGGTGCTGAAGCTGCCGCGCAGCCCATCCTAGCGGATGCAACGGAACTTCCTGTGCCCGTGGCTCTTCCCGGCCCGCCGACGCCACTTGATCTCGGCCGTTCCTCCTTGTCTCCCCTCGCCCTTGCGCTTGGCATGCCGGGCGCTCGGGTGAGGTGAGCGCCCTCCTCGGCCTGGGCGGCGTCAGAGGGGGCAAGGGACGGGTCTGTCCACGGCATAGGTGTGGAGGGCGAAGCAGCACCGGTCCAAGATGGACATGTTTTTCAAACGACACAGTAAGTGGGAAAATTGACAAAATAAACGATTGACACAGAGTTGACAAGGGCGGAGGGGGATAACGAGAAACACCCCTCAAAAAAGAATCTCACCTTAATAACAGCTCGTAACAGGGTAGGAGTGTCGGACTAGCCGACTAGCTAAGAACTCTGCCTTCTGATAAAGGCGTGAGTTCACTGCACCTGCTGGTTAGGCCCGCTTGGTTGGAGCGCTCCAGCAAGAGCGGCTCACCTGTAGTATATAGGCGCCAAACAACATTGAGCGGCGCGAGCCAGTCCAACAAGAAAGACCCATCTACGCTCTCCTCGGAGTGGGTGATGTCAGTGAGGAGGGTGCCAGCGTCGTTCACCATGGCCCAGAAGAAACAAATCTCCGCCTCAGTTCAGGCCCCAGCCAGCTTGCCGACTTGCAGCCCTTGGGAGTGTCCCTTTTTGGCCCCCGCAGGATGAGCACGCAATGGGCCAAGCCCTGTGTCGACATCAAATAGAAACGACTAGGGAAGACGGTAAAGTTTAGCAAGTGTAGAACTCGGGGGATGCAAGTGTAAAGTGACTCACCTACCCCCGTGGAAGAAGGCGAACGGCGGCCAGGGTTCGCGACGCGGTTTCTGACAGACCCCGACTTTTGCCGCGGCGCACCCCTGCCTTTTTTTTCGCGAAGGCGAACCAAGGGATGCCGTCGGCGCTTGTGGCGGACGCCGACCAGCAGGCGGGTTCGCGACACGATTCGGCACTGGCTTGGGCGGGGAGACGCCGATCGGCCTGAAGCTCTTCCCGACCCTCGGCTGGCAGGGGCGGGCGCACGATCTCCCCAACAAGAGAGGTTGGCGGCGCGCCCCCCAAGTCCACCACCGGGCCGTCGTCACCCTTCAAGTCTGGCGGGAAGGCCCTCCTATCCTCCTTGTTGGCGTCCCCTGGCAATGGCCGCCCCAAGGGATGCGAGGCAGATGGGGTTTCTGTCCTGGTAACGACCGGGGAGGGCTCAGCAGCGGTATTCTGTTGGCGGTCGGGTCCACCTCAGTGCAATGGGATCCGAGTGAGAGTTCCACCGGAGCCAGACACGAGGGTGACCATGGCTCTTCCCGGCCCACCGACGCCCGCTAGAGTCGGCCGTTACTCCTCGCCCTTGGGATCTCGGTCCGCCGGGCGCTGGCTCTCCTGGATGAGGCAAGCGCCCTCCTCGACAGAGATGGTGATGGCGTCATCTGGACTTGCACCGAGTGACGCTTTTCAAACGGCACGGTGAGTGAGAAGATTGACA
The DNA here is from genome assembly GCA_019693575.1 of Thalassiosira oceanica. Taxonomy (NCBI): domain Eukaryota; phylum Bacillariophyta; class Thalassiosirophyceae; order Thalassiosirales; family Thalassiosiraceae; genus Thalassiosira; species Thalassiosira oceanica. The sequence goes on along the minus strand of JAAMXK010006967.1, from coordinate 383 downwards.
AAATGAATGATTGACAGGGAGTTGACAAGGCAGGAGGGGATCAGATCCCACCTTGAAAAAGAATCACTCACCATTGACAGCCCCAGGCCTCGCTGCAGAGCGCCCCTGCCTTTTCTTCCTCCAAGGCGAACCAAGAAACGCCGTTTAGCTTGTCTCCCGCGCCCTCCCGTGGTGCAACGAGGCCGGTCACCGACGTCGTTCGCCTTGAAGCAAGACAGACCCGACGTCCCACTGCACCATAAGACCACCGGATGATGCATCGTCGGAGATTAATCGCCGGTCGAGGTGTATTCCCAGATGAGCAGATCGACCGGAGTCAGATGATGGCACGGACACGGATGGGTCAGAAGAATGCCAAGCATCGGCAAGTCGAACGAGAGCGA
>JAAMXK010006961.1:0-20397 GCA_019693575.1 Thalassiosira oceanica | reverse complement strand
CCTGTGCACCCACTTCTTGCAGATAATCTGCTTTTGAATACGATCCAATAGAGCAGGCGTAACCCGAGGTCCCACTTGTTGACGAAGACACTGATTTCTTTGATATTTTCCTGCTCCTGAAACAAATAAGTGGGCACTGTACGTTGGGTCTTTTCCCCTAAGTGCGGGCTCTGATCTCTTGCCACGATAGGAACAAAACACGTTGCGCCAAGGCACCTTTTGGCCCCGCTGGCAAGATAACAAGTGAACGATACGAACTGTAGCTAGCCACAGGACCTATGCTGCGCCTTGTCGCAGTGGAAATGCCGAGCCGCCCTGAATGACAGAGAAAATCCATGAGGGGGTATTGTAGGAAACGCTAAGGTATTATTATAGATGCAGGATTATACCAAGTCCCCACGCAACATTGACAACAACAAAAAATGCAAGAAAGCCCTGCCTGACATTGATAAGTAAAATTACATGGGTCCTCTGCCTCTGCAGCCAGAACAACTTGTAGCATCCGGACCCGATCGGCCAGGTCCTTCGTGGCAACATGCGGATCGTCCAAATTGTAGAAGCCCTTTCCGTCGTTGTTGCTGAAGTACAGGTACAGGGTGCTCGTGTCGTCTGCCTGCATGACAACCTTGACGTTGTACTTGGCGCTGCAGCCCTGCGTGTCCGACTGGTCCTTCAGCTGGAGGCCCTTCTTGCGCCCGAGGACACACTGATCCCTCCTGCTGACCTGCTGTCGTAGTGCAGCCACTTCTTGGGGTCGAATGGGCCGTGAGTACAATAGGAGAATTATTGTTGGCACAAACACTGGCCCGATGTAAACACAAGGACCGCGCGACCGCCTTCATTGAAGGAGGATACCTCCCCTGTCAATAGCTTTCCTGCGAAGACAAACGACAGTCTCACACAGAATTACTGGTACCTGTCCCTACATGCCAGTACGAAGAAATATAATAAGCCTTGCTACGTGATGCTTTGGTACCCAAAGCCAAAAGGCACAAAACCCAACTCGACGAAGCACGGGATACGGACCTTCGGACAATGGCCAATATTGGCCGGAGGTGCGCCAGGAGGTGTATTTTAGAGCAGAATTGTCCTCTCATTCTGATTCTGTCGTCTGTTGAGGCCGTCAACCCCAAGATCACCAACTTACCAACATTTTTGGTCACAAAGTTGAACGCCACTCAACGTTACACATAATTAAACGGCGAGAGGGACACCTACGTTCGAGACATAGATGAGCCTCCCACCTCTGATACCCCCGGTCAAGGATGTTTCTTGAGCAGTTTGACTTGTAGAATCCAAATATCACACTCGTTGGTGGTCAGATTCTCATCGCATTGTGTGAAGAGGCATGAAGCAACAAAGAATTGCCATGGTGATATGGCTGGCTTTGATGAAAATTGGCGATGTTGAAACGGATATCTACAGCTACATGCTGCCGACTCGACTCGCAGGTGAATCACAAATAGATTCAAATGGATGCAGGAACCTTGACTGACTTGACTGACAGCCGAATATTCATCCGATCTATGGCAATTGCTTCTATCATTCGAATTGCTTGCTTCCGTGTTGTTCCCTTTTCAAACGCGTATCACCCTAGCATTACTGTAGCAAGACTCATGGACTTTTACATCTTAGTTAATCATTATTTTTATGAATAGGACATTTCAATCTAGTTAGTCCAGGCAAGGTCTCGTGACCGCCATCTGCCTTTGGTCCTGGCATCTTGTATCTTATGCATCATGAATATACGTTCATTTTCTTCGTTACTTCTTATTCCAAAAGGCTCCTCTCACTCCTCTCCAAGCAGTGTGTTCCTAGTCAAGTTAGGTGAGAATGAAGCCGGTGCAGAAAATATCTCATAGATTGTACATGGAAGACTATCTCGCCAAGTGTCTATTCTACCCAGTGGCCCGAACAAACTGTATCAACTGCGAGTCCACCTTCAGGGTAAATTCCAAACACACTTGCACTTACACATAGCCCCATGTTTAGCTTCGTTCTCCTTTATTTTCGATCAACTCCACAAGCATGTTCTGGATGGCCTCAAGTCCACCCTCCAACTTGTCAATCTTGGCCTCAAATTCGCTCATCTTCATAGTGTCCATCTTGGCCTCAAGTTTGTCCATTTTCGTAGTCATCTTGGTCTCAAGTTCGTCCATCCTCACACTCATCTTGGTTTCAAGTTCGTCCATTTTCATGTCCAGTGAGGTAATTGTTGTCTTCTCATCAACCACATGATCGCCAATCATTTCCGACATTCGAACGGAGTCCTCTAACTTGGCAACCTTCGACTTGGCACCCTTACCGACCTTGGTTCTCCTGGTCGGCTTGGGGCGAGAAGGGGAACGAGTCAAAGAACGAGTCGGAAGAGGGGTAGGTGAAGGGTTGGAAGAAAGGCCCATATCCAATCGGATGGCGTTCAGTGCGTTCAGGATCACATCTCGTGTGTTGGTGATTTCGTGGGTCATATCCATGATCTCTTCAACCTGGTCTTCCATCGAATCAGTCTCTTCCAGAATCGCCTCTGCATCATTGATCAGTTCTTCCTGCTGTTCCACCATGAGTTCTTAGAACAATAACACAAAGAGTCAGTCAAAACAAACAAGAACCGGGGGTTTGGGTACCCTGAAAGTTCTTACCCTGGGTTGCCATTAATGATTTCCCGGTCCATTTGACACCCAAATCAAAGGGTGGCTCTTCGCCCTCTGTGAGTCTGCGCCGCCCGGACGGATCCAAGTTTAATATTCTTTGACAGAGAGAAGAGAGAGGCCCTGTTTCTGCTTCAAGTGCTTCGAATATCTGTTTGCCCAAAAAGTTACTCACTTGAATGGAATATGAGATGAGATTGGGTTGGGTGGTTGCACTTGATCTAGATTACTCACTGCAAGTGGTGTACTGGTTAATGCTGTTGTTGATGTCGGTGTGCCTCGACTGCAGCTCTTTCCTCATTTGAGTGTGTTGCTGAAATAGTCTCGTCAGAGAAAGCTGCTGCTGGTTATCACATTATTCATTTGTTTTTCACCTTGACCATGTTCACGTTGATTGTCTTGAGAGATTCAGTAGCCCTGTTAAACAAAGAGGGAACAAAGATGAGAGATACTCACTGAACCAAATTTCTTGAAGAGATCCCTAGCTGGATTGTGTGCACATACCATTGATCCTGCTTCAACTGATTTTCGTGAACGCTTTTAACATAAAGATACTGTGCCTTGGTCTCGCTAGCGGTGACTATTCCGCACCAGGTACAAACCATGTGAGCAGGTGCCAAGCCACATTTTGAGTGTCAGTAGAAAATGCCATCTACTTACTCGTCTTCATGTTGTCAAGAGATGACTTCGCAGCTTTTTTAGCAATATTGAGTCCGGCCTTGGCAATAGAATAAACAGCAGAAGCAATCTTTTTCGTCACCACACAGACTAGGTACTTTGCGATTAAACAAACACCTTTGACAACCTTGCAAGCAACTGTGGAATTGACAGCATTAAGATGACATGTGCGAACTCGTGCCTGTCACACTAGACTTACTTCGCATGATAAATTCCTTCGGGGGAACAAGCACAGCCGCAACGCGTATTATTGGGCATTAGCAAGGAAGTGTCTCTCCACAAGGCTTGGTTGGAAGCACTCAATACTTACCTTGGCCATCACCCCCCCCTGGCACCCCAAATAAGCTGGGTTTGAGCCGCCGCAAGCTGGAAGGACGGGCAAAGTAAGCTCGCAGCTTCGAGCCCTGGATGTGTTTGATCACACGTACAGGAAGTTTAGCCACTGCTGGAGTTTACATATCAACCCAGTCAAAACTTACCCAGCCTTAACCATACCAAGCTTCTCTTCGCAAGTATTGATCGCCGTAGTGCAGGCGTTTTCTTTAGCATCGCAAAATGACTTCGTTTTTTCCTGGAGAGTTTTATGACCATCTGTCAATGAAGACATCGCCGTGTCAAGAGTTTTGATTTGCTTCACAAGTGTATTCATCTTCTCCATCTCATCGGGATCAACATCAGCACGAGTCAGCTGGTATCCCTCTTTCTCCGGCAAGGGATCAAAAAAGAGAGGAGCATCCCTGTATATATGATTTCATGAGGCAACAAACGTGCAAAGTAGGATAATGTGAGTCATTCAATCAACAGCACTTACTCGGGGTACGTTATCTCTTTGTATTGAACCTGCACAAACTTAGGGGGCGGGTTGTCCTGTCCAATTTTCGCAATGAAGTCAAGGTCTTCAAAGAAGTCGGAACACATTTGCCTGTTGAATTTTTCGCAGATGGCATGGTCATCGAGATGATCAGGCTCAAAATTTAGGGCTTCCCGCGTTTGCCGGCACTGCTTCTGGTCATGGGGGTCTGGTACCAATATGGAACAGTCAGTCAGGGTGACATATCAATGCACCAGAAGTGATCACAATGATGCACTTGCCTGTTATTTCGACTTCATTTTCCACCACCCAATCCTCAAAGGCACGATTGAAAGTTATTTCTCCCTCACGCGGTCGAGAGTTCGTACATTTGTACAGCGTAATGCATGAAGACCTAATCCACTGTCCCTTGGCGCTGTTGCAAGCCTCTTTAGACATTTGCATATGCCATGCTCCTCTGTTGGAGCACTTCATTCCGTTGAATTTGCGGTCTTGCGTGTACTGCTCGTTGCCAAAGGAATGTGTTAAAAAAATATGCTTTGGTTTCCAAACAAGTCCGAGCAAAGTGATATCCAAGCGAGACTTACTCTATCTCCCCAGTACTTATCAAAGGCCGTATCCGTTGGCTTATCTAGACAGCAGTACCCTGGCCAAATGTACATCCATGAGAGCGAGTGCAGCAACCTAAGGGGTATAAATGCCCAAAGTCTTACCAGGAAGCATATCATCAATATGTGGAGGGGAAGGAAGTGGGTACTTGCGCCTGGGGAACTTGACCTTCAATTCAGTGTGGCAGTGTTGCCAAAAGTCATGACACGCCCGTTCTGATTCCTCTGAAAACCTGTTTTTCTCATCAATCAGCCACTCCTCCTGACAAGTGAGATCAGGATTGTCATTGCAGTACTCTGAGCAATAAAGTGACAAAGATTACTTTGGTTTGGTGGGAGAAAGTAGTCATCCCCAAGTTGAGGACATCACTTACTTGGGGGCCACGAGTAATTTGGCATCGTGCGGTTGAGCTCGGACCCACAGAACAAAGAAAAGTCTTGACAGACAGGATCCTGGGGCTCCTCATCAAGCCAAGAAAGTTGACAGCCCAACTTGCTGTTATCCTGGCAGTATCTCTTGGTGACTTGATTTGACTCGGTTGAAATGAACGCCTCCCACTTTGGCTCTTGAGCAACAAGCATATCGCGACACTTATTCCAGAATCTGCTGCACTGGTAGCTGCGCAAAGGCATCAATTGAGTTGTAAGACCCGAGATTAGTGCTGAAACAAGGCTCAACGGGTCAAGCCGTATGCTCAAAAATAACTTACACCTGAGGCTTGTACTCAATACAGTCGAGGTAAAAGTTGTAACATGGATCTCTGCTGTCATAAGGGTTGCCTTCGCCAGAGTCGAGCCACTCTGGCTTGCAGAAAGCGGTACAAGTTTTGTTCTGTGGTCTCAGATCGTTGTATTCTTGCATAAATTTGTCCTTGTAGGGGTCAGACTCATCCATCAACCAGCTCTTCTGGCAAGTCTCAAGCCGATTACCGCCATCGTCGCGACAAAACACTTTTTCGGCGGCAACGCGGTTTGAATCGACTAAATGGGGATTTGTATCAGAGTGTTTCAAGTATCCCTCGAGCCACGGCGGGTGGGCACGGGAGTCAATGATAGCCTGAAATGAGCTCTTCAACTTTTCCGTTGCATCAACCTTGGGGTCTTTTATCTCTAGGTAAGATTTGATCCACAACGGCCGTGGCAACTCCGTGTTGGGCTTGAAGTCTTGAGCAGAAAACAGGCGTGAGACGGCGAGGAGTGTGATTTGTCCCTGTTCATGACGACCGACCTTCAAGGCTTTTCGAGATAGAGGTCAACAGTCCAATAGAAAAGGCTTTTCCAAGAAGAAAGCTCATGGATGCGTCACACGCTTCCACAAGAGCAGATGGCGGTCCCTGGCTCGAGCCGCTGATTAAATAAAGTAATGAGTCAGGCATGAGAGTTGGTATAATAAAATTATGAATGCTTCGCACCAAAAAAGGTCCCTGGTGGACGAGAGAGCCGATTTGAACCCGTATCGGTAGCCGTTGAGGATGGCTCGACCATTTTTGTCGACATCCCACTTGTGAGCAGTAGGGAAGGCAGTGTTATTGAAGTTGGCTGAAACGGGCTTGTCGACATCGACAAGCATCGGATTTGTTTCCTTGAAGTGATTAGGCCGGTGCTTGTAGAGACGGTCAAACTCAGTCACCAACTTGCCACAGCTAGCATACGACAGTGAAATTCCCGGCGTATTTGTCTCGGCCTCGCAGACCTTTGGCGATGCCTCGGACTTCGACCACACGAATGACGTATCAAAGTTGCACCCTGAAACAAGTACGACATATGTATGGTCCTTGTGAGTGATTGAAGTATGCCAGAGTCCGCACTCGAAACTTACCTGTGAAACTTGCGCAGTCTCGTTCCAGTTCATCCTGGGTGCATAGTCGTCCACCGTTCTCTTTGCAATAAGTCTCGGCTTCGTGATACGACAAGAAGTTACATGAGCCCTTGTCATTGGGCACTATACCACGATCATCCTTAAGATACCAGTCGTATTCAGGCGAAGATGTCACGCGTTTGTGGTCAATTTCATCACATGTGTTAAGGTCGACCCAGTCAATGCTGTGCAGCACGCAGGGTGATGAAGGGGCTGCCTTTGAATAGGAAAAAGAGGCGCAATTTTCATCCGCGCTGCATTTGTTGCCACACTCAGATACAGTTTGTGCCTCTGTCACAGGAGAATCGTCGTTGCAAGTATGGCTCTGAGGCACAAGATTTACCATCAGTTAGAATACCACACGTCTATCCAACATTTGGTAGGTGTGCATATGTAGGGCGTACCTCATAGCGTTTGTATCCCGTTGGAGTAATATCGATGTGACGGAAATACCAGTTGGTTCTTTTGCATCAGGTGAGAGTATGATGAGATGTGACATTGAGGAAAAGATTATCTTACGCGGCATCGCCCATCTCAAAATGCTGCTTTTTGTCGGTAGGGGAACATTCTCCAGCAGAAAGTATGTATGCTCCATTGTTGTGCATTTTGCTCGGGGCCATTAGGCACTTCTGCTTGTAAGGCCGCACCTCCCCGATACATTCATTGTTATAACTACCACCCCCGCAGTCAGCTGACTCAAAGAGCGCTTTTCCTTGATTGAAATACAAGCTCCCCCACCAAACTGACACAAATGCCTTATAAGGCCGACGAGCATCCTTCAACTCCCATTTTTGGTTGTTATCTCCCTTAGAGAGCCAAAAAGAGGCGCCGTAAGCGCAATCTTACTTGCGTGCGGTTAGGCGATCAAGATTGTAGTACACTTACATGGCATGGATGAAAATACACGTTTGATTTGCGATTATCCTTGCCAACTTGACCGCCCCCAGGTATATAGTCAAGGCACCTCGTCTCACTATTAATTGTAGTCTTGATCTGCTTTGTCTGGGAGTAAAAATGAAGGGTTACCTTGTCAGCTGATATGCCAGTACACCTAACAAGGCCCGTTCACGTACCGACGGATCAAAAACGAACTAATCACCAAGGAGCAAGAGGGTGAGTAAAAGTGCTAAGAGATGTCAGATAGATACACAAACGTACCCGTTGCGTGTCCAATTCCGACCAACAATTAGACTCCCCGAGTACCCACCAACCGTCCAATATAGTTACTTCCCAGCATTTATTCCTTGGCGTCAACACAGAAGCGCCGCTGGGCTCTCTCTTCGACTTGATCAAAAACTTCCCGTCTTGGTTGGGTAAATATTCACGAGTCCATCCTTGTCTCTGTCTACTGTCAGCAGTACTGTCAAACATACCACTCTTACTGCAAATACACGGTATGCGACAAAAGAGACTCACAAGTTAGGAAATTGATTATAGTGAGCCCACAAGCTCTAACGACGTACCAGCTTTGGAAAGCCACGCGATTCAAGGAATCCCAAGAATTGCTCTCCTTTGAAATTACAAGGCATTTGTTAGCATCACTCTTGACCTCAATTTCTCCGCTGTTGGTGAACGAAAACTGCAAAGAGGAGTCAGAATATTGCTGTTTGCTGAGTCATAGCATTCCCCAATCTTCTCACCTGCTGGTCATTATCTGTCGACGGAAGCGGTGCCAAACCATTTAGCACAAAGACTTTACTCAGTTACACAATTGAGCAGCAAGCGTACCATCGGGCCTGCAATTCCATAGTTCCACAACTCTATTACCGTCCAAATCTACAACCTGAAAGACAGAGTGAGCATAGATTCCCAATAGGGGTCAGTAGGTGTAAGTGGTTCTCACCTTCCAGCAGCCCCAGTCTTCCCCCTCAAAATTACTGGGCCTGAATCTCGTGCTGATAGTCGTAGATTTCATATCCCTGGGATCTTGTTCAGTAAGGCTGTATTTGTTACAGTCCGACCAGAGTCTGCATTGCCTCTTGCCAGCTTGAGATGGCGTCGGCCAAGCCACTGTGAGCTGCACAGCCTCAAAACATGCTCGACTACACTATCGTGGTGCATCAGACTTACGGCGGTCATACGACACACATGCAGGGTCCCTGAGACACGAATCGGCACACCTCTCATTGCTCAGAGGCTTGAAAGGGTAGCAATCCCAGTCAGGGAAGTTCTTCGAGTCCCCTTTGTCTATGTTGCCTGTGGTTCGATATAAATGCTTATCTTGCCAGTCCTCCCCTGGAAGCACATCGACCCCGCTTGGGATCTTTGTCAAGGATTCGACAAGGGTCTTGTGGTCGAAATTGCACTGACAAACACCGACCACCTTGTTCTTGTCATTTTCTCCAATCCTTGCCTTCACATGGAAGCCTCTTCAAACACAGTCGGGTTCAGAATGGGCTACGCAAATGATTGGGATTTCAACAAAATTCTGTTCTCACCTGTAGTGAAATAGGTGCTCGAACTGTGAACAGAACTTGGCACAGCCCTAAGTGGACACAGGCTTGTCAGGCGGCAGAAGGCAGGTGCAAATACGCGATACCAAAGTGCCCAAAAGTGCCCACCTGAGCTGCATCTTCTGAATTGTCAAGCTTTTTCTGGATAGTTTCGTAACGAACTGTTGGTTTTTAGGAATGTCGTCAATACGATTCGTGTATTTAGAAAGAGTGGACGTCTGGATTGATGGAACTGCTCGCTGTGCAAGTCTAGAGCGTAATGACTCACAAGATTCATTATATCGAATGCAAATACCCGTCATCTTCGGCCCGTACGCTGCAAGAGGGTCCTTGGGCGCAAGAACTCGATTCTTCTTGGGAATGCACTAAGAGACGCCCGATTGTTGGTTATATTACAAATATAATCATTGCAAGCCTAAAGACCATTGCCACCTACCTGACGTGACCCATAACCAACGAAACCATTTGGTGCCAAAACACTGTTGCTGTGCGGGAGATCTCCTGTCCAACGCTGTTCAAGCGTAGCTGGACAGGAAGACAAGATTTGAGCAACGGGTGACTTTAACCAGTCACCGCTATTCTTTTCGCTGCTATCCTTGCAGCATCGAACAGCATGCCTATGACTCAGAGAAAACTTCTTCGACCGGGGCGTGTTTGCACCGCCCTGGCTGCCTTGCTCGGGATCCTTAACTTGGACTGCGTGATTACGGAAGTCAAACAATTTTCCAATGGACCTCTACAGGGCAGCAAGTTGTTAGAGCTCTGGCCATGATACGCCGGAATTTATTGTTGAGAAGTGCATGTTGACGTACAATCTTGACCTTGTTTCGAGTATTAACAGCGGCACAGACCTCCGAGACTGTATGGATAGGAGAATTCGAGAGAATTTAGTGAAAGTTTCCGGTGAACAGACCGGTGTGCAAACAGGTTCTAGATCATCCAACTCACCTGAAAGTTGCAGTGAAAACTTATTTCGATCTTGATACAGATTACAGCGGGGCAAGGCAAGAAAATGTGAATAAGTTGGTGAAAGTTTCGGAGGGTTCAGAGTCATTCATACCTGAGCACGACTCCGATCGACACGACGTGTATAACTCTGACAACAATGCATTGCAGTTCTACTCGAGTCAATTATATGTGCGCCCTGGGTCAGAGTTTGACACAAAAGACCTCATCAAAACTATAATGCTCACGTCTTGGTTGACTGGGCTGTTGGCGAGGTTCTCTATTCGAGCAAGCTTGTCGGTCAGATCACCAAACTCAAACACTAGTAATATGGAGATATGACATGGATATGTTAGATGAGTGCCAGTGTGTCCAATGCACATTCACTTTACCGTTGATGTTGGCCAAGTTTTCCGTGGCCAAGTTACCGTGATCGTTACTCGTGGGGTCGTTTACAACCTGAAAGGGCAGAATTAGCAAAGTGGGACGTGATTGTATTGTCTATTGGGATCTCACGTATCCTCCCAGCACCCGAGTGGCCAAATCATATGGAGTTAGCTCTTTGGCGCATTGCTGGAGCTTATGACTTGCAGTCGTCACCATGAATGAATCAACAGCATGAGTGAAAGGCCAAGGTGGGTAGCAGTTGCTTGCATTTGAGCTACTCACCAGTTGCAGTTGCTGCACAATTTCGATCATGGTGGACGCTAGGTTAGTTCCAACTTACTTTCCTTTGAAGTTCGAAGTGGAATATGAATAGGCACTTACATGTCATCCTCCGAGCAGACATGACACTGCTGTGGGCGCTCCTCCTGAGTTCGCCGACGCCCAGCTGTCCCCATCCTATGCCGAAGGTCTCTGACTGACTTCATGGGCGGCAAGTCACCATGGCTGTAGTGGACAGACATGTCCTGGAGCTTATGAGGATGCTCGTAATTGTAGGCATCCGCATAATCGTTACTACGATGACTCTCCCGGAAGAGAAGACGACGGCGATGATTGCTTAGGTTCTCATCTTCAGTGGTATCTGCATCAGAGCTAACGGTATCAAGCGACTCAATGGTGTATTCGATCAAACCAATCAAACCATCGTCAATGATATTGGCCCTGTGACGAACATAAAAGTAAGTGGAGGAGATAAGAACAAGCCGCAAACTGAAGATTAGAACGAACCTATCCTTGGCATCCAAACCAACCACATCAGATGCTGCGAGTGTATCAATAGGGGCGAGATCAATAGGGGCGAGATCCTTATTCTCGCTCACTCCTGAATGACGAGATGGCGCGGAAATAGCCAACGAGGAGTCTTCATTGAGAGAATTTATGATCGAAGAAACTTCTTCAGCATCGTCTGATGCTGACAAGCGCTCGCGAGCTTTCTTAAGATGCTCAACTTGAGAGCTCAAGATGTTCTTTAGCTCAGCCGCGACCTCTCTTGGATCCATGTCCTTGTGCTCATCAAGCAGACTTCCTCGAAGTAAAGTCATGCGCTTCATACCATCGTTCAGGTTCAAAGCGACCGGGAAGCTCCCCTGAAAAATCACCAAAGACGAGTAAGGAGGGTGGCGATCCGCAGATTCAACAACCACGTGTGTTAAGTGACTCACATCCGGTTGCTCTCCAACGCTTTTGATTTTGCTCTGCACAGGCGAAAAGTTATCGCCAAGGGCACCAGTTAAAGCCAGGCCGGCAAGGGCCCGATTCAACCACTTGTTCATGGCAATACTGGATGGAAAGGAAAGGCACCAGTAACAGCAAGAGAAGAGCCCAGACACATTAAGCAAGTCACGCGTCATTTAAGAGTGGTCAGCAAATGTAGACGAAGGATACTCACCTTCCTCTGAAATTTATCTTGGATTGACGAGACAAGGCACAGTTAGTATGGGAAAGAATTGTCGTCCCGCATTGACTGGGTTCAAGCTCGCATCCCTTGGCCGAGTCCACTGACTCCCTGGCCCTGGGTGATGTTGACTTTCTCATGACAACCGACGACATTACGCACGCCTTTCCTGGCAGCATACCTTTTTGTTCTAACAGCAACACCGCGCACGATAGAGACATTTTCATTTTTTTCATCGTCAGCGACCAGGAGCGTCGAAGATTAAAATTAAAGAACGAGTTGTTAGCGATCGGGCCTCCATCCGAATAATCAATCTGCTGTTTAATCCAGAGAAACTCGAGAGGATGCCTCGCATGCAGCTATCCATGACCGGCAATGGGAGAGCACTCACTGCTACCCCGGGTCGCCCGTCGCATCACCCTTGTGGTTTGCTCTCGCTTCTCTCGCTCATCATCGACTCGACTCGACGCACCTGTGTATAATGGCGTCGAAGGAATTGCAACTCACCAATCCGGCCGAATAAACTTCCTCTTTTCACAGGACGGTCGAGGGAGTTTGCGAGAGGGCGTTGTTCCTCCTCCGTCTATGACATTTTTTAAGGGCTGATATCGTACTGAGCTGCTGCTGCCTGCTCTGCTGGCCCGTCGCCGTTAGTCCCGGCCAGTCCCAGCCAGCTCAACACCACCGTTCCTCGGTCCAACACGAGAAAGAAATCGGAGAAGGGGTTCCTCGTACCTGCCGTGGAACACCGTTCACAAATGCATTCTCTGCGGAGGCGAGCTTCCTCACGACTTCCGTGTTCCTTGTCTCTTGTTCGCTGTATCGTTCCTGTAGTTTAATTAAACAAAGGAATTGGTGGCCGGGATTGAATGAAAGATAGAAGAGGTTCCTCACGTCATAAAAGTACGACTAGCTAGCTAGATACATAGCCTATGACATGTGTGTGACTCTATCGATATTTTACTAGCTACTTAAGACGTATCCGCGGTAGCTGGGGCATGATTATGGGAATGTAAGTGTGTATGAGTGTCGCCGCATGAGCTTCTGGTACAAGTTCCGAATGTGGATCGCAAAGGCCTTGGTGAAACAAAGTCCTAGCTGCTGGAGCAAGTGTTCGTGCGGGGTGGGGGCCGTGTACGAGTGACCGTAAAAGGCCCGAGTTTGGTTCTGCTTCCACCTTATGGAGGCAAGAGTGACGACGCCGTGCGGTGCCGGGGGGGCTGAGGCTCGCGCATACATCCGGGTGGCGTTGGGTCTGTCCTGACGGAAAGTTAGTGCCCGACTGGGTCGGTCGCCAAACAGGAATCGTCGAGCCATGGGCCCGAGACCACCGTAGCCATCGACTGCAAACGGGATGAGTACGTGGCCCTCTGATAGTAGTTCTCCGATGATTGCGTCGCCCTCCGATCTGTCCCCATCGACTTCTGCCTCTCATAACTCTGGTGATGCACTTCGGCGTTGGCCGATGTTTTTTCTATAACATCAATAGAGTTGTGAGGGGTAGAAAGTTGAGGGGTGGATGGAATGACAACGTCGATACCGACGGTTCCGAAGGGGCATGCCGGGGCGGTCGCCGAGAGCATAGGTGCCGGCTGAAACGAGACATCGAAAGGCTTATCGGATTCGCCATGCAATTTTGAGTCTAGATCAAAGGTCCGGCAAGGTATCGGCCCATCTCTATCGATGTCTTCCATGCTTCGGAGTTTGCAGTATCGATCTCGTGTGTGGCGTGTCGCTCATGCTTTTAGTGCGTATCGTAGTTTGGCATTTGTACGGTGAAAACATACCACAGACAGAGTTTTGGCCAAACCAAACCGCACGGCCTTATAACGGTGGAAGCAAAGCCACCCTTCGTGGACGTAGATTGCTCAATGGGAGTCCAGATCTGCGCTTGTGCGTAAGCTTCCTAGATAAAAATAAGGTTGGCTATTGCTCTACCGCGTAAGCGCTAAGGATTAGCAATGCGAGATTGAGGTCGAGCACCAAACACTGAACACGCGATGCGTCGGGGCCTACAGTTTGGTTGCATGTCGAGAGAAGATGAAGGACCTGCATCGACACGGGAAAGTGTGTAAAGTGCTTGGTGTCATAAGAATGAAGAAGAGGCGTATCAAGCAACGGACGGGTCCACTCTAGATTTAAGCAAGCCTGTAGCTTAACTTATATACATAAGGACCCCTTACACTCTTTTGAGGCCAACAAACAGCTGAGTAGATCACAACAATCACCGCGCTAGCGTGTGTGATCCAAGACCAAAAAGCCCACGCACCCACCAGTATGTAGAAGTCAAAGTTAGCTAGTAGCGGCACGAAGCTCGAGCTGGAGGAATAAGTCCGTTTAGGAAATAAGTGCGTTTAAGCTTGTGACACGCGCGAAAGAGCACGCGCATGAGTGCTTGAACTGGAGGCTCAAAAACTCCCCCCGCCCGCCGAACTTTTCCCAAGTTGGACTACGATACGTAGCCAAAGCAAGAGACCAAAGCACAGGAGATCGGCCGAGCGGAGGAAACCGAAATGATTGGGAGGACCGTAGAAGACCGTCGGACCATTGAACTAGACGTAAAATAACACGCTGATCACGATAATTCGTCGAGTGCTTGATGTAGGCCCTTCTTAAAGATCGACGAATTTTGGCGGCAATATCGCCGGCGACCGATGGCACGGCTGAACTAGAAATACTTTCAAAACGCTGTATGATCACTCAAATGTTGTCAAACTCCCATTATTCGCCGAGATAATCGCATTTGTTCACCGATGATTTGTCGCCTATCTACTGTGTTGTGTCGGCCGGAGACAAACTCCAACTTGGGAAAAGTTCGAGTGAGTGGGGGAGTGCGATCGAGCGAGTCTTTTTCTCAGGTAACTATAAAGTTAGTCAAGATACGAACCCATAAATCAGTTCAAGCACTCATAGTGTGACGACAGACATGCGCGGAAGAGAACCAAATCGCACGCTCTACCTAGCTTTGAACGCTACGATAACAAAGAAGGAGGAAAGAAGGCGGGGTTTGCTCGACTTCACACTGTAGGCCTCGGTTGGGGAGAGCTAGCTGTTGTTCGAGATTAGTGTAGGAGCTTAGAGTTGTTGTTGTTGTTGTTGTTGTTGTTGTTGTTGTTGTTGTTGTTGTTGTTGTTGTTGTTGTTGTTAGTAGTAGTAGTAGTAGTAGTAGTAGTAGTAGTAGTAGTAGTAGTAGTAGTAGTAGTAGTAGTAGTAGTAGTAGTAGTAGTAGTAGTAGTAGTAGTAGTAGTAGTCGTAGTGTGCTATGGGGACGTTTTTTTCTGTGGCTAGCTCTCTTAACGTACGACGCCAGAAAAAAAGCCACTAGCAAAAAGCACTAACAAAAGCTATACCAAAGCAAGGACCCACTCGTAACTACTGCGGCAGGTGGAGAACCGAGGCCTACAGTGTGGCTTGACTTGGGCGATCCATCACGGCCATCACGTAGCTAGCACAAAAAGCGAAAAGGCTTCAACACAAAAAATTTCCATACACAAAAGACTCCACAGATTGAGGCGCCACACAATTTTCTGTGCCGCGTTTGACGGCACCACTTTTTGGCGGAAAAAATGTCAGCACTACTGTTATGAACTGCCAGAGCGCAGAAATACAACGGCCGCCGCGCTTATTCATTCAACCCCTCAAAAACGGTGCCGCCTACGGCCGCAAAAATGCGGCACATAAAACGTGTCTGCCCCCAAGATTTGCCGCGGCGCACCGCGAGCAGCTCTCCGTACCTTAGTCAGTAAATGCGAAAGCCTCGGTCGGAAACTAACAAGGCTCCACAGATCCTCACGCCTCACGCAAACACGCGTGAAATCAGTGGAGCCTTTTGTGCTAGCTATCTAGCGATGCCGCGACTATCTAGCGGCGCCGAGAGCGAAGTTCCGCGCCGCAGCAAATTCCAGGTAGAACCATCGATGGAAGCGATGGCCATAGATCAATTAATAGGGAGGAAGACCGTGGTTCGAAGCTTCTACAGCCTATTCGACAGTAACCATCGCCTTTAAACTTATGAGGATCTTAGTTCAATTTTTGCCGCTCCAACCATCTGTTCTTTGCTCCATAAGCCATGCTACGGGATGCTTACGGTACCCAAAGCCAAAAAGCACGAAACCCAACGCGACGAAGCACGGTAAACTGGACCATCTGACGATGATGGCCAATATTGGCCAGAGGTGCACCATGAAGGTAGCAGAGGGGTGTAATCTAGAGCAGAATCGTCCGCCAATTCCGATTCCGCCGTCCGCCGAGGCCGTCAATCCCGGGATCGCCGACAATTTTGGCCTCGAAGTTGAACGCCGCTCAACGCCACATAATTACACGGCGAGAAGGACACCTCCGTTCGAGACATAGATAAGCCCCCGATACCCGGTCGAGGACGTTTCTAGAGCCGTTTGACGCTTAGAATCCAAATATTGCACTCACCAGCGGCCATTCTCATCGTGTAAAGAGGTATGAAGCGACAAAGAGGTGCGCCCATTGAGTTATCACTGGCTTTCAAATTCGGCGGGCGATTTTCAAACGGTGATCTACATGCTGCCGACTCGCAGGTGAACTCCAAATATGTTCAAATGGATGTAGGAACCTTGTCTGACGGTCTATCTCCCAAAACTCATCGATCTATGGCAATCGCTTCTATAATTTTTGATTTGCTTGCTTCCGCTTGCTTCGTTCGGATCATTCGCTTTTCAATCGCGTGGTACCATAAGCATTACTACAGCAAGGCTTATGACCCTTGTGTTGAGTAATTAAAATCCATAGGGCGAAATGACCCGGTTTGTACTACTAGCCTCCGCTTCGCTCCGGCTAGCGCTGTGCGGGTCTTGTTCTTATGGAGAGCAAGCCGGCGATGCCCAGGTCCAGCACGAAACTACAACCAATTTCACAATAATCGCCCAATGGAATCAACTACAAAACCACCTCCACACGGCCACCAAATCTCCACGAAGGCATTCAACATCATCACCACCTGCCAATTATGTAGTTCGAGTAGGATCATGAGGTTCAAGACCAAGACTAAGATTCAAGACCAAGACTTACTCAGGCCGCAATCCGAACTCCGAATAGTCAATAAGGAAAAGCCTGTCCACTCACAGGAGTTGTTGAGGAGAAAAGAACACGGATACTACGACAATGAAAATAGAGAGTTGCTGCTTGCCGGGGTCGACCAATAAAATAGGCTCCATCCCACTGTTCCCACAGTTTACGAGGGCACAGTCTCTGACAGGCAAAGCCTGTAGGCCCGCAACAAACTGGGCCACCGCCCCTCTCGGATCTTTCATCAAAAGGATACACGGATGACTCATCGTCGTCATCCCGCGGCCGTTGCGCTGCTGCTCCTGCTGCGGACTGCCCTCCTCCTCTCGAACGGGAGGACGCGCGTCGAATCCTTCTCGCTGCCGCCGCCCGATACCGCGACGGGGCAGGGGGTCCACGTCGAGGGAGAGACGGCGGAAGAGCAAGGTCGAAAGACCGGAGAGCCGACCGCGACGGGTCCTGCCGCCGTCCACCGCCTCACGGTCCCCCTCGAGACGCCCCGCCCCCGCCCCGCCGGGTTCTACGGCAACCTCGTCGAGCTGTGGAACGACCCCCGGCCGGTGTCGAGTCTCATATCCACGTCCGACCGGTCCAAGGTCGGCAGCGGAGGCGACGGCGCGGAGGCGCAGGTGCCGTACTGCATCGTCTCGGACGAGTTCGCCGTGGAGGACGAATCGTTTCGGGTGCTGCTGTACCCCCGCGGACGGTTCGGCGGGTCCGCCGCCTCGGCCTATCTTCGGTACATCCCCCGGGCATCAGGCGACGAGGTCGACCTGGCATGGAAACTGACGCTGGTCTCGAGGAGCGGGGCGATCAACAGCGGCACGGCCAGTGGCGGAGAGACCGCAAGACGCCCCCTCGGGGTGGTGACCGCCGGCGGACTGCCCCGTTCGAACACCACGTGGTCCGCCGCCATGACCTTCGCGACCGAGCTCGAGTCGGTCGAGTCGACCGGCCGCACGGCCGACTGGGGTTCAACGATCTGGGACGCGGAGGAGGTCTGCTCGTCGCTGGGATCGATCGAGGCCGAGCTGGAGATGACGGTGTTCGCGAGGCGGAGCGGCGAGAACTCCCTCGCGCTGCCCCCCGGGGGGGCGCTGGGGTCCGTGGCGAGGCAGGCCCGGGCCGGCGACGCGGCGGGGACGAGGGCCTTCCGGTCGGGCGAGGTAGTAGTGGTGGTGCCGAGGGACGCCGTGGAGGAGCTCAGGAGGAGCTTCATCTACCCCGGCTTCGACTACAGGGTCATGACCATGACGGACAGCGAGGGAAGGCAGATCTTCACCACCGAGGACATGGACGAGCATGATCGAGGCGAGGCCCTCGTGGCACTGAGACCGTGCGGGTGGAAGCTCCAATCCCAGCTCTGGGAGAAGGCGGGGATGAAGACCGACTGGCCCGTCGAGGTCCGCGCCGGACTCCTCTCCAAGGTCGTCACGACGAGGTTCAACGCGTGAGTGTCCTCGATTATGCGTGTCTCTCTACCAAGCTGCTCTAACTCCTCTTCTGAACTGACATGCAAAATCGAAACTGTTTAGCAACTCCGCCGTGCCCCGAGTCGTCGGGGCATTTCGACGGGACTTCCTCGCGTACACCCTCGCCCTCTCGGTGGCACTCCTCCCGATACCGGCGACACTGTTGGTCCGGAACGCCGTGAGCCTGTACGACATACCCTCGGCGTCGATGGAGCCGACGCTCCTGAAAGGGGACGTCCTGCTCGTGGAAAAGTTCCCGGACGCGTTCGGACGGTCGAGGCGAGGGGACGTGGTGCTGTTCAGGCCGCCGGCAGCGTTGGAGGGCATCGTCACCGGGAGCGGGAGCAGGCTGCCGAGCACGTCGCTCTTCGTGAAGCGCCTCGCCGCGTTGCCGGGCGATCGCAACATCCGCCTCGAGGAGGGGGGCGGCGGAGGAGACGTCACGATCGACGGTCAAAGGGCCGCCGGGCCGGACAGATCGCTCTGTCGCGACGAGCCGCTCGGCTTGATCGACCGGCTCCTCGAGGATGGCAAGGGCGTTAGCATAGACGAGCTGAAGGACGGGGAGGCGTACGTTCTCGGCGACTGCAAGGCGGTCAGCGTCGACTCGCGCGTGTTCGGCGTGCTCCCAACGGAGAACATCGTGGGCAGGCCGATCGCCAGGGTCTGGCCCCCGGGAAGGGTGACGTTCGGAGTCAAGTTCTGAATATATTGTGTAGAGCGTGGTGTGGGTTGTACATAGACTCGTTGCTCTGACATCTAGCGCGCGAGCCACGGGGTGTATGCAAGTACCTGTAAAGTCTTTGATTGATCACCGCGTGGACACTAAGAGACTATGATGCTGGTGTTGATAACATGACATTCCACAAAAGCGGCTCAAAAGTGTACTGTAATGTAATGCTTTTAGATTCCCAGGTTATTCCAACCCCCTTCCAAGTTCATCTCGCTCAGCCAGCCAAGGGTGCTGAGAGGCCGCTCGAACCGTCAGCCGTTGGCGACTGTCATAGTGTGTCATCGCCATTGCAAGATAAAAAACATTGGTAGGGAGCTCCTCTAGACCTCTGAATCGTTTCGCCAGTCCCCTTTTTTGCTTCTTGAATAGGCGCTCGCGAACTTTCCTTGCAGCTTTCTTGAGTGGATGGTTTCTACTCGCAAGATAATCTACTTCGTCTGTGTCTGGGGGAACTCCAGTGAGAACATATTTGATCGTCGTCCCTGAAAACAAGTCAAGTAAGTAAGCGATGAGTGATACAGCGCTGGAGGGTATTCCTATTCTTACCAACGGAAAAGGCGTCTGCCGTGAGGACGTAATCTGAAACGCACTTCTTAGGTCCCTTTGTTTTCTTCGCGAGATGCTGCTGGGAACCATGAATCGAAGTATTAAGCCTGCCCTTTGCGGCTTTCCCGATCTCTCTGAGGCCGCGCAAGACCTCGGGGGCTACAAAATTACGCGCGCCTACGGCTGATAGGTCTCGAACGTGACGGTAACTCACAGAGACGTCGAGAGAGCTCTCGCCACTGGGCCAGAACTCTTCAGTCAATGCTGTGTCACTCGAAACTGTGCTGCTACTTTTCAGGCGGTTGGGTCCCAAGCTGAGATCTCGAGCAAAGCCAAAGTCGATGAGAGTCAACCTGCACGCCTTCTCCATGATCTCCAACTCGCCCTGCTCATCCTTATTGTCCGCCCACCAAAGTGGTTCATTGATCATCGACCCTGAAATGATGATGTTTGCGGGCTGATAATGTGTCAGACAAGTCGGGTGGGTCTGCCCCCGCGGTTTCGCATCATGTCTCAACACATACCTGAATGTCTCGATGTATGATCTTTCGATCGTGTAGATGAGCAATGGCGCTCACCAGCTGACTCGAGATGGTTCGTGCGATGACCAGGCCTAACGCTCCGCCCTTATTTAGGATGTGGTGCAGAGTGGGTCCACGAGCGAGGGAGAGGGCAACGTAATTCACTTTCGGGGCTTGGCCATCGCTTGTTGACGACTGAAAGTCGTCCACCAAGCGAACGATGTTCGGGTGGGGCTCCCTGGACAGA
>JAAMXK010006933.1:0-27191 GCA_019693575.1 Thalassiosira oceanica | reverse complement strand
CCAGCGGCCCCGTCGACGCCGACGGGGAGATCCCCGCCCGCCGAGCCGGACGTTAGGAATCTGAAATACTCATGCCATTATTTGCAAATCTAAAGCCCCTCTAGGATAAATGTACTATAAGTTAATTAGTTAATTATTCATCTCTCAACTTTGGAGCACAAATGGCATGCAGTACAGACCATAGACGGTCATCAATGTAATGTGAAAATATTAGAGCTCGGCAATCATCTTTGCAATATATTCGACTCGGGGTTTGCAACCCCAGGTCTCGTAGCATTCCAGGGCCTGTCGCAGCAGGCTTCTGCATCGGTCATCCTCGCTGCCATTGCGCGAGTAGTGCGCGGCCGCCAGCTCGCACGCGAGTCCCTGTTCGTGGACGAACCTCGCCTCGCGGGCGGCCTCGATCGCGGAGAGGTAGGCAACGTCCGCCTCTTCCATTTCCCCCGCGTGGCTGAACTTTTCCGCTTCCAGTAGCAGCCTCTTGTTGCGAAAGTTGTGGGCGCAGGTGGCTTCCTTTTCTCGCAAGGTCGCAATGGCCGCATCGACCAGACTATCGTCCGGTTTCCCGTCGGGCGAACAGTATCCGGCAAGACCCCCGAAAAATTTGATCATGATCGGCGCGTTGGGTAGCTTTCTTTGCATGCCCATCATCCAATTCGTGCACCAAACGCACTGGCCGAAATTCCTAGTCCAAAAGGCCCGTAACGAATGATGATACTTCTTGAGAAATTCATATCGCATCACAGTTGTCCCGGGACTAGGCCCGTCTCCGTCCACCGGGCCGGAGAAAGGCTCGTCTCCGGTGAGAATGTCAATTGTGTTCTTGAGAAGATTCATATGAGCCGCCAACATTCCAAAGTATTGATCTCTATCTCCCTCGACAATGCCAACTTGGTATTTGCATTCTTCTTGCAGTTTGGAGAGCTCGATGGCTGCAAGCAAGCCCTTGTGGAGAAAGTAATTGCCATTCCAGATAGCCCCAACGTGTTTGCCATGAAGGAGACCGATTTCTTTCCCATGATTCAACATCTCACAGCACAGTTGTAGAGGGATATGGAAGCTTGCTATTTCGCCATAGTACCCAAAATAGACAAATGTCTTTTGGTCTTCTGCGTCGCTGAACAGATCAAGCGCCTTAAGAGCCGATGAACCGATGGCAAAACTGATAAAGCAGAGTTGGGCGAGTTAGCGAGTAAGCAAGGAGGAGAGTGTAGCAGAGATGAATGGGCGAACGCACCCCTCGTCAAACATGCCCCTGACTTGGACTCGGGCTGCAAAGACCGCGAGACCGAAGCAGCTAAATTTCGTCCATCCAAACCTCATTGATGCTATCACTGACTTGCACGCAAATATTTCAAGCATATTTGGGTCAAGCAAGTGACTTAATTTGACCGCCAGGTCATAAAAACGGTTTATGGGAACCGCTGCGTCGTCCGGGGAAGCAAGTTTAAACTCCTGAACTTCGGAAATAGAACTTTCGCGAACGCTTTGGAGGGTATGGGCGAAGAGTCTCTCGAGGGTTTCGTCGTCAAATGTCTGAGGTATCGTTTCGCCGAGGTCGGACAACGCACCAACTACGGTCGCTAGTGCCTCTTGGAGCTGACGGCTTTTGCCTAAAATGCTTCCCTTGAGTGAGAGTGCGGCCATTTTGTCAATGGCACTGGCGAATGGAAGAAGTTCATCAATTGTGTTCTTTGCCTCTTCCACGTCATCATCTATCAGGCGCGAGACAAACGTCAGGCATGGAGTCTCGCAACAAGCACACAACAAGCTGCAAGCTCACTTATTGCGGCTGACTTGGCATGGGTAAGGTGTACCCGTATACTCAGGTCCCTTTCAGATTGCCAGCAGTTCTCGGGTAGATGCCTCATTGCATTGCTCGAATACTGAAGGGCCGATTTTCTGTTATCCCTTTTAAGAGCCGAAGCCGCAGCCTTCTCGTTGAGTCTAGCCATGCTCGTGTAGGCTACATGGGCTTCAATTGTCCCACGGTTGCACTGGTCTGCCACTATTTCAACGCAATCGAGATTGCCTTTGTCGAACGCATCTAGCAAAATCATACCTATTCGGCGGTGGCAATCAGCTCTTTCGTAATCAGTCGCGAACAGACTGACCGCAGCCTCGAGCACTTTGTCGTGAGAAAAGTTGTAGCCAGCATCGTTTTTGTTGAGAAGACCGGCATTCACCAACTCATCCGGGCAACCCAATTGCAAGTTCTCAAGTTCCATCGACAACGACAACGTATTCAATATGTCGTGGTTAGCGCTAGTGCCGAAGCAGGACAGTGCCTTGAGAGCGTGTTGATTCTTTTCCGGGAGTGCCGCTATCTTGAGCGTGATTAAGTCACTGACATTGTCGCTCAACTTCACGTCTCCTATTTGATCGATGTCCCAACACCATCTATGTCGCCGTAATCTGTATTCGATGAGCCCCCTCTCTGCAAAGGAACGCAGTGTTTCGATCACAAAAAGCCTGAGTATCCGCCGACTGGGTGAGAAAAAGCGGTGACAGCTACATGCGCCTCTTAGGACTCACGGATTGCCGTCTGTCTTTCTATATATCTCGCGCGAAAGATCCTTGCAATAGCGTGGCACAAGTCGAAGCGAATTTGACACAAGCGCATTCACATTTTCCAATTCGATACCCCCCAGATGAATATTGCTCGTCAACATCCAATTCCTCTCCAAATTGCTCATGAATCCATAGACTGATGTTGTTAATTGAGCAGTTAAAGACTTCAGAGGGTGGCCAGAATGCATCTTACCTGGATGTTCGTCGCCAAGCTCGTTGCTTCGAAAGCTGCCAATGAAAAGGATGGAACTGTAACCCCTTATATCGCCGAGAATATGCAGCAGCAGATCGAGAGAGTACTCATCTGCGTGCTGAATGTCATCAAGGTGTAGCACGATAGGCCTGCTTCTCGAACTGATGATCCTTGCAAACAGCTGGAGGGTGTATTCAATCCTCAGATTGCTGCCGGGCTGAGATGGCGTTGATGACTGAGGCGACATGCGAAGGAGTGCGGCGTTGGGCAGCAATTGGACAAGAGTTGCGAGTTGGTCCCCGAAGATGTTGCAAAGATCTCTCTTGATAATCTCTACTTCGCATGGATTGCAATTCTTCAAGACGAGGGGTGGAAGCATGTCGAACGCATTTAACATCAAAGCAACTGGACTGGAAGTTAAGTCATCGAATTTCTGGCCAATGAAGTAACCGCCGGCTCTCTCCACGTGTGGAATGACGCTACTGACAAGACTCGTCTTCCTGTCAGCGCGGTAAGATCGCCATGTCAGCGGTAAACTATGATGTATATAGACCCGCCTCATAGAACTCACCCGCAGCCAGAGTATCCCTGGATCAATACCGCCTCGCTCTTGCCAGTTTCTTTAAGACGACCATGGGCACTCAACAGACGACACATCTCGTCCTCGCGGCCATAAAGCACAGTCGTATCAATCTCGAGCCGAGGTTGCTCAACTAAAGGCGAGGGGAACATGAAATCATCAGGCTTATCGAGCAACAGCTCTAGCTCGCCACAAACTTCCTCGATGGACGTCACGGATGTATCAGGCCTGAAGTCACCGAGACCTATCTCGAGTAAATCTTTTACAAGACGTGCTGCAGCATCAGGCACACCCAGTTCCTTCAGCTGGGAGTGTCGTTCACCGAATCGACCGGGCGATATCTCAGCCTTGCTCCTCCTTTTCTGTCTGGGCTGTCCATCAACCAAATCGTCATCGACGTTCAACCTTTGAAAGGCGATCGGGTTGACTTCCTTGGCCGTCGTGGCACACAAGTTGGGGTTTCCCGAGTACAACTTGTACAGAAGGTCACCCAGCTTGGTCAACAACGCGTCGGATTCCTCGTTGGACATTCCCGCCGTTGGCAGATGACCGGCATCAGTCGGGTTCGTCCTCGAATCAATAACCCAAGTCTCCAGACTCTCATGCCGAGGCGGCAGTACGTTCTCGGTGTCCCCCGCCTCGAGGGCGAGATTCACCGACGGTGACACGCAAGAAAGAACCACGGGACAACCGTCGATAATCTCCAACGTGAAATTGTCCACGTGAGTGTCGTCGGACAGCGTGTTGCTCTTGACGCCCAAGACATGCTGGTGGAGCGCGGCGAATATGGGGTCGACGTGCTTGTCATTCTGGCCGTAGCGGCCGATGCCCGTCCGCGCGATGTGCCGAAGAATCAGCGCAATGCCTCTAGCCACGGCGGTCTTGCGGAGGACGGACTCACGGCTGTCGTCGCAGGTGATGATCCACTGCCGCAAAGAGAGCAGGGATCGTCCGCCCTCGCCTTTCATCATAGTAGCCATTAATGACCATAACAAACGAGGTCTCCCTCTCCTCGAAGGGCCTGCTTCCTGCCTTGTGCCGTTGTGACTTCTGGCCTCTGGCCTCTGATCCTCTGAGAGCCTCTGAGGTGCTCTGTGAGTTTCGCGTTTCTCAGAAGTTTGAGTCAAGTTTGAAATCGCCAGATAACTTCTTACCTGAGTTTCAACTCACTCGCTGGCCGTGGACCGGAAGAAGAGCTGCGCCCCCTGCCGCGTTGCGGCGGTTGACACCCCTACACCGGTATCTACCTCCTATCCTAGTCCACGGGGCGGGACGAGCGAAGCGAGTTAGACCCCGCCACATACGTGCGGCCGCCGGGTGATTTCAAGTGATCCGCGACGGAATCACAACTCCGAGACACGTTCGACCTCCGGAGCATGGAACCGACGCCCCCATGGCGGATCCCCGGTCGGGATATCGCAGCCGATCGACCCCTGGACCTACTGCGGTGGATCGGCGTCGCTGGTTTGGTCTCGATCGGTGCAACAGTCATGGATTAAAGGCTCGACCGGGGCACCGAGGCACATCGTGCTTGCACCGCGTGCAACAACGGAGCACGATTTGGCTCTTCCTCTTCGCCGATATGGTCGTAGTTGTGCACGGGGGCCATGAATCGACCTCGATAGGGAGCCCGACGCCGCTACTCCGGTCTCGGGTGGTGCAACGGACGCACATTTATGCCGAGAAGACACGCGGCCGGGGCGGCGATGATGATCCGACTAGGTGTATGGCTTCTCTCTAATTTATTTATGATTAGCTACTTAGCCCGTTATGGGAGTATCTGTGAAAACGTGTGTGGAGCTGTGGTTGGGCCTGGGCGGGGTCCGATGGGCGGTCGTGCGGCCGGGCGGGGCGCGGACGATGTGCTTGAATGAGTTGTTGAGCAGGACGGCGAGGGCTTTTGTGGTGTGGAGCCCAAACTTCTGGAGGAAATGTTCGCGTGGGGTAGGTGCCGTCGGATCGGCGGCGGACTACTTTGTGCAGCTCACACAACGGCCCCGGCGACCGGACCACCGGCCACGGCTCCTCCAAATACCTTTCCGCAGGTCATAGACCCAGGCGCCGATCCAGAACCCATGCTGGGAGGAGGGCGATTGGAATAGAGGAGACGCCATGGTTTGCTAATAAAAATCGCTTCTTATTTCGGCGCTACTTAAAAAGCGATTTGAACATGTGAAATCACTTTTTACTTACGGCTTTCGCAGGTTCGACCGCATCTAAGTGGCGGGGGCACTGCGTGCCTTTTCTGAGGGGGGAGGGTATCCGCTCGGAATGTCGGTCTATTCGAAGCTGTCTAGCCGTCGGTGTTGGCCTCGCCATAGAGGGCATCATGCGGCGGGGTCAGGAGGACCGCGGCGGCGGCGGCGGCGGGAGGGGCGGCGGCGGCGCTGCTGTGGTCTCTCGCCCAGTTCGCGTGAGGGCCGCCCGGGATTCAGTGCGGCGCAAGTGACTGTTGCTTGCGCGTAGATTTTGGATGAAAATGATACAATAAATTGAACTGGGAGAGAGGCCTAGAACTTAAAGGTTGTTATAGTCTTCATTTGAATACGTATCTTAAGTCTTCCTTATCAGAGATAGATCCGACTGTCCAACTTATTCCTTCTTGTATGTGGCCATCACGGGTCCGCCACCCAATCGCCCACGCCCCGTAGCATCGGTCTCGAGAGAAAGTGAAGGCGGTGGCAGATCCGGCCTGGTTACCCCCGACTCTGATCCCATGCCAAGTGTCTCGTACTCCGTCGGAATGTCGCCCGATGGAGGTGTTCGTAGTACATCTAGTGCCAAGTCTTCTGAATCAATATCCATGGTCGGTGGTGGTAGATCGCCGTCGTCGGTGGAATCTATGATAGAGTATCAGAGGAGAGTGAAATCTTGCAAGCAGTCTGCAGTCTCACGAGACATACCGTCAAAACCACTGTCTGCATCGCAATCTCCGCCTCCATGTACACTCACAGTATCGCCTGCAATGCCTTCGAGCAAGTCCCTCGCCTCGGCTTCGGTGTACGTGGTAGAATCCATATACCCCTCAATCATACAACGTCCCCAAGAGAAGAAACACGATGCCCCGACTGGATCGTACACCCCTTCTAGGCGATTTACTTCAGATGCGACTCGATCAGCCTCGGCTTCAGATGCGACTCGATCAGCCTCGGCTTGGTCTCCGTTTTTCATATTAATCATGAAGTGCAAAGGGGTGGCCTTGTAGTTCGGCTTGAAACCAACACGCCCCGCCTTCGCGAATTGGATGATCTGGTGGGGCTGAGAGATTGCTGCGCCCACCATGCCAATTGGACAGGATAGGTCGTAGTTGATTGCCACTTCGAAATCATTTGGATCTATCCAGTCGATGGAGGTCACGTCGAGTACATATCCCCAACTGTGTAAGGACGTGGAATACTGTTAATTTTAGCAACGGACCGGGCTCCGGGCTACCTTTCTCCCTCAAGCAGCCCAACTAGCACGCACCTATGCTTTTGACCCCAGAAGATGGCAGCAACTATATCTTTGCTAAAGTCCACGTCAGGGGCGGGCTCGGGAGGACTTTTAAAGGTCGATTAGAGCATGTTGCAATGAGAATTAAGTCGTCATATCTTAAAATTGAATCATTATCCATCATCCTGGGCAAGATCTGCAACTTACAATGGACCCGATGTGTGTTTCGCCCAGAACTCCGCAAAGTCTCCCGCGTTGTCGAAAGTTGCAGTCAGTTTTCCACCAAAGCTGGAGCTTTGACCGTGAGAAAGTGTTTTATACGGAATTGTATCTGCGGAACTTTCAAGCCTATCCTCGATGAGCGGCGTTCTCGACTTGCCGTCGCGCGTAGACCCAGCGGCAAGAGCCGCGACGACGAGAGAGAGACTCGCGTAGATGATGAAAGACATCATTTCTTCGTTTTTATGGTGTCTCGGCTCCAGCTCTCTACTCAGCTAGAGCGGCTACGCTGGCCTCGGGCCCTACTGCTAGTAGCCCTTCATGACTCTTCTTCGCCGACTTCTCTTGGGATTTCTCGAGGGGAAGGCGTTGGCTTTGAGTCAAGGTTTGAAATCGCCAGATAACTTACCTGAGTTTCAACTCACTCGCTGGCTTCCTGCGGCCTGCGGGCTTTTGGATGAGGTGTGTTGGGTTGACGTCGTCGTGTCGTCGTGTCGTCGATTTTCACCAACACAAACAACCAACAACAAACCCTCGAGCGGTCCGGACAGCACTGTAGGAGAGGGCGACGGCGACGGCGTTCGCGACATATCATCACGTTTGGATCACTGAGCATTGGACGACGAGGCGAGATCGACCAAGTTGAAAGTTAATTGAAGCGATGAGGTGCTCCACGTCAGTCGTCCTGGCCTTTGGCTCAGTCCACTTTGCGGCGTCATTCAGTCCGGTCGCGCCCGCAGTGCTCCGTCCAGTGCACGCCAACAAAGAATCATCGTCGGCGAAGGGCGTCGTCGCCCTGTTCACGGCAGCAAGCGACGGCGACGACGCGGAGACAATCCAGAGGAGATCGTTCCTGGCGAAGCTGGCCGCGTCGCTGGTGGGCGCCCCGCTGGCCCTCGGCAGACCCCAGTCCGCCGACGCTTCGTTCTTCGGAAACAACATGGTCGAGGGAGTCATGAAGCGGGGTGACGAGTCCATCATGTCCCCGAAGGCGCACGGGACCACCGACGCGGCGGTCCAGGAGAGGCTCCGGTTCGGGGTGAGGGTTCGCAAAAATCGGCCCGCGTTGTCTCATGTACTCATGTGTGTATGTCTTTTTATATAATGTTAAGGTGGATAGAAAACTGGCGGACAAGATCTCCTCATACACTCGTGATTTCGCTGAACGGGCCGGGTACTACCTCTCCACGAGCTTCGAGGATGATGTGACCAAGTCGGTGGCGCGAGGAGACCCGCTCGAGTTTTACGACAGCGTTTCGGGCAAGCCGCTATTCAAGGCTCCGGTGGGACGGGACTTGGATGAATTCCTGGCCGAGGCCCGGGGCCACGGGTGGCCCTCCTTCCGCGACGACGAGGTGAATTGGGAGAACGTAAGGGTGCTGAGGAATGGAGAAACTGTAAGCGTTGGGGGCACGCACCTCGGGCACAATATACCCGACTCTATTGGCAACCGCTATTGCATTGACCTGGTTTCTATTTCCGGTAATCCGGTCTAAATTCAAGGGTTGTTCGACCCAGTAGTTCCTTAAGTGCAGCGTTATAAATTGCTATCCGTTACCATTCAAGAGTAATCTCAGCCTACACCTCTACTGAACTTCTATCTGAAATTAAACATTCTTTTCCAGCAGTTGCAAAACACTCTCGCTGCATGAGCTAAGTAAGGTGAGATTATCCTTTATCAGTTCGGATTACCTTACTCCCTCACAAATGAGGGTTCAATCCGTGGGTGTAAGAGCATAGCAGTTGTGGCATCGTCATTCCCGTATCACAGACCTGCATCCCACCCAAGCAACAATGGAGCACAAAGAGGAACAAAAGTCTTACCTTCCTTCCAACTCAAGACAAAAGAATAAGGTTGGGAACAAGGAAGGTTGGGAGTGTATCGGGGATGAATGTGTGTGACTCTATCGTTATTTTATTAGCTACTTAAGACGTATCCGCGGTAGCTGGGGCATGATGATGAGAATGTGAGTGTGTATGTGAGTGTCGCCGCATGAGCTTCTGGTACGAGTTCCGAGTGTGGATCGCGAAGGCTTTGGTGAAACAAAGTCCTAGCTGCTGGAGCAAGTGTTCGTGCGGGGTGGGGGGCGTGTACGAGTGACCGTAAAAAGCCCGAGTTTGGTTTTGCTTCCACCGATGTCGTTGGGCAGTCGGTTTCGAGGGTCACTTCTGTTCATGGCGATGAGCGGATATGACATGTGTGAGCTTAGGAGGCTGCTGAGGACCCCGAGGTGGTCGGGTTGGGTGTCGGCGATCACGGTGTAGAAGTGCTCTCTGAGGGTGATGCTGCAGGCTTGGCTAAGGCGATTGGCGGCACTGGACGGTGATACATGGTCAAGGAAATGGGCGATGTGGTCGGCAGGGGGGCAGGCGGCTGGACATGCGATCGGTGCCACATGGGGGAGGAGGGTGTGGAAGCGCTGTAGGTAGATGGACTGCTGGTTCTGGTCACGGTCGAATAACTTCGTTAGGGACTGATGGAGCTTGACAGGGACTGCATCTTTCCAAATCTTGAAACCGTTGCGAGCTGAGAACTGAGCCTTGTTCATACTGACGATGAAATCCGAGACGGCCCGCGAGGCCGGATGGAGGAGTCCCAGGCCGCCTTGCTTGAGCCCAAGTTGGCAGATGAGGATGGTGTGGTCGGGGATCTCGGCTTCGTCCAACAGTTCCGAAAGGAACGATCTCAGTAGTTCCTCGATGTCCTCAACAAGCTCGCTATCAGTTCATCCAGTTTCCGTAATCGAAATCAGTCAGGGGCAGTTGTGCATGGTATCCATATGATGCAATGCCATGTTCTGTCCGCATACTTCAGGTTTACCTTGCCCTTGTCTCCGTACAATCGCGAGCCAGGTCAAATGCCAACATCTATCTAGCGAGTTTAATCTCGGGTATCAAAATTGTTAGACGAGATACAAACCCATAGTATCTACTGCCCTGATTACAGAGTGCAGGGCCTTAACTACAGGCTGGGCCAATTTGACAGGAGGCCCAAATAGATGGGGATTCAGACAAGCAGATACAATACACCCCATTTCACTGGTTATAGCGACTCAGCTAAGCAGTGGAATCAGAGGAAGGTTGTCCTCTCTAGGCTGCTAATAATTCCACTGCTAAGGTAATTCTTCGGTTTGTCGTTGTCGTCGTCGTTGTCATCGGCGATGGTGTTGTATCATCGCTGAATCAGCTTGATCGTATCTTTGCGTCTAGCTTTAATCAAGCAGGTTATGTCTCCACGAACAGTTTTGGCGAGAAAGTCTCAAGGGCACGAGGTAAATTTGTTTAGAGATCAATAGAGCTGTATACATTTGGCAATAGGCTTGCTATTCCTTCCTAACGACTTGCAGGTGTGCTTCGCACTTGACTCACATCAGGGTTCTCATTATGACATACTTCGCAATTACATCAGGGTTCTCATTAAAGTGACACTTAAATGATCGCATTTCAATAGCATTTAAATCGGTTGTGCGTGAGCAGGTGGGCTACGAGAATCTCACCGTCAGATTCCAAGTGTCACTCAGTGGCTGTTGGGATTCGAACCCCTCCATGATAGCAAGCTAGTCTATGCTAACAACCAGGAAGGTGCCTGGTTCCACACGAGATTTATTCGTCACTCGCTCACGTTGACCCACGTGGTTACCGACCGAGTCCGAGGCTCCGTCACTCACTCACTCTCCACCACTCAAACTCATTCTTGACCGAGTCCAAGTTCAAGGCTTGGCTAGATAGCTAAGCCAGGTACTGGATAGCTGGCGTGGACGTGGAC
This sequence comes from Thalassiosira oceanica, assembly GCA_019693575.1. Lineage (NCBI taxonomy): Eukaryota > Bacillariophyta > Thalassiosirophyceae > Thalassiosirales > Thalassiosiraceae > Thalassiosira > Thalassiosira oceanica. The sequence continues at coordinate 16,430 of JAAMXK010006933.1, read as the reverse complement.
GGCTTGCTTGTGGCAATGGTGGACGTTTGTTGACGTCATGTGGCAGTGGACAGGGCTGGACAGTAGGCTTTCGATTTTTGTGCGGTCCTGGCGGCGGAGATGTGCGCGCCCGCGCACACGCTCCGCACACTACGGCGCACAACACTAGCTTCTACTAGCTTTGGGCCGGCCGGCGCGCGCTGGCGAGCGTGACCCGAAGCTAGTAGAAGCTAGTAGCAACACGAGCAGCGCGAGACTGGGCGCAGATGTGCGCAGCCGCACAGCCGCACAAAAATCGAAAGCCTACTGGACAGGGACGGCTTGATCGTAATCATGGACTAGCATGAGGGGTGAGGGTTTCGGCGTTTTACTACGGTAGATTTTTCACGCGGCCGAGAGAAAGCCGCCGCCTTCAGCTCGCTCGATCGGTACCGTAGTAGAGCTAGCTAGAGCAGAGGAGCTCCGGATCAGCGGAATGCGATTGGCATAACTCGGCGAATATTCGGAGTTGGCATGCGTTCGAGTGCTCTGACAGCAAGCCGAGACCCCGTCTGATGCAGTCGTGCGACTGCCGTTGCGTGAAACGTCCGCCAAAATTTCGCTAGCTTGCCTCTAGTTGGGCTCTTTGGCCGGCCTAACTAGAGGCAAGCTAGCGGAATAGAGAGAAAGAGGGGTCGACGAATTTGGCAGACGTTTCGCCCAACCGCAGTCGCATGACTGCATCAGACGGGGTCTCGGCTTGCTATCAGAGCACTCGAACGCATGCCAACTCCAAATATTCGCCGAGTTATGCCAATCGCATTCCGCTGATCCGGAGCTCTTCTGCTCTAGCTAGCTCTACTACGGTACCGATCGCGCGAGCGTGAAGGCGGCGGCTTTCTCTCGGCCGCGTGAACTCGCTAGCTAGTGGACCCTCACCCCTCATGAAGGTAGAGCAGGCAGGATTGCTGGCTGTGGACATGGTTAGTCATTTCTTGAGGGTTCGAATCTCCGCCTGAGACGTAGCAGTGACTTGTTGACAGTGCGGCTTGGTCTATGGCAGTGGACATGGTCGGCTGGCTCTTATCTCTGCCACAGAGCGAATTCAGCTTTGGTGCCCCGGCGCCGTCTAGTTATTCTCTAGCTAGAGCAGTGAGAGAGTTCATGCCTTCCTCCGCATGCGGCTTGCCGCCCCTTGTAAATGTGTATTTGTTGCAGGGGTGTTCTGATTCTGACATCTCACGTAGCTGGGGACCATTTGACAACACGTTGTGTCCCGTAGGGCCTTGACCAAGGAGAGAAACAGAAGACCAACAAGGTTCAAGGATAGTCTATTCACTGTATTCTTGACCCTACTCTATTGTATCATTTCAGTCATACGCTTTGTCCTATTTCACTTGAACACTAGATCTGCCTGGGTTACACAAAAAGCAATATTTTTACTGGAAAAGTTCTGGCATCTTCCATTCCTTCAGCAACTCAAATACCACCGAAAGCACCGGCACCAAGTCAATGTAGGTACCAGTGGTGGGACATGCAAGTTGAAACTTCTGCACGTAGATCGAAAAGGTCTCTTTCTCACACTGGATCACTCTCTTGATTGCCAATGGTACCAACTTGATAGAATTCAGTCCAGTAATGCCGCTAAGGAGACCAGTGCAGGAGTTCGATTTATTGTGTTCGCTGAAACTGACAAAAATCTTTTGCCTCAAATTTCTCATTCCTCCATTGCGTCGTGAAAGCATTTTATTGTGGAAGTATATCAATCTTGTGGCAAAATTGCTAGAGTGGTGAGAACCGGTACCGTCGCATTTAATTTCACAGCTGTGATTGCATTCCACCAATTCCTGCATGTTTGGTGATAGATTGCACTGCACAGAGACGCGAAGCCTTTATCGGAGATGCTGTTATCTTCAATGCTTAACCACTTCAATTTCCTATTATGCCTGAGTCCAGCTGCGATCACGGCAGCGTCCTCGTCATTCAGGTGGTTGTCACTGAGGTTTAATTTCTCTAGCCGGGTATTGGCTGCAAGGGATGTTGCATGCCTTCTGTCTAGACCTGTCATACGGTTGTAAGTGAGGCTCAACTTGACGCTTTCTTTCTGTGGATTAATCAGGGACCCCAGAATTGTCGCCCCGATGATTTGAGATTCTCCACAGCTGTCGAAAAAGTTTACCGAGTGAGCAGAAGACAAAGCATCGCACATTTTGCTTGCCGCTTCTGGGTCTGGTATAGAGCAATCCGACCACCAAAAGATCTTAAGACGTTTAGCTGTGCTCGCTACAAAGTCTATTCCAGCGTTGACGTCGAGGCACGAGCTGCCCCTCCATGTCAGAAAAGACAAGTCCTTGTTTTCAAGCGCGGAAGTAAGTTTCCTCAACGCGGAAGCTGAGAACTGGACGTTAATAATCTGGAGAGCGTCAATCCTTGACAAGCGCAACGCGTCGGCGTAACGCGTCCACGCTGGCATCAACTCTTGGTCGTCAAGTATCTGGTCGGAATCTGCTGAACCAAGTCTCGTGTCTGTTTTCAACTCCCTGTTGCACATATCGTAGGCTTCGGTGTTCATTTGGTTGACGAAATGCTGCCGATTGGTGCCCGAGAACTTCTCGCTGTCAGGAAAACGAAAGTCATCCTGCAGCCGCACGAGGGCAGACGTGACCCGCTCCAGGTACGCGCCCCTCTCCTCGAGGCTGGTGTTCCGCTCTTGCAGCTCGGACACTGTGCCCTCGAGGCGCTCCACCTTCGAGTTCAGGCCGGCGACCGTGCTCTGTAGCTCTGTGATCTTAGACAGGCACGTCTTGAGGATTGCGTTGGTGTCCTCGCATTCGATTTCGTCGCTTGCCCTCGTCTTTTGACTCGGCGGTGGTACGTCAGTGCTTCGAGGCGGCGCGCCGTCGAGCCTGCGCTTCTTCGCTTCCATGACACCTACTGTCTTTTCTCGCTCCTTCCCCTCTCTGGGTTCACAGGTTCACAGTAGTAGGTAGGTCTCCTTTGTCCTTCGTTCCTGCCAGTGGCGAGGCGGCTCTCTTCGTATGTCAAACTGTCTTTTCTAGCTCCCTGGGCATACGAGCGCGGAAGGTGTGGTCTCACACGTACTCCCACGATCCGGTCCTGTCTCCCTGCGCTTTCTCTCTCGTGAACGAACTCAGTGGACTGTGGACTCGTGGCCACTCGGTGGCGAGGGTTGACGGGGGCTGGTATTTAGGAAGGGGGCATATTTTATCCCCACATTTTGATTGCTTTATGGGGTGCGTAAGTAAGTGTGATTTGGCGCGCACTGTAGCCGCACATAACAGCAAGCCTCTCGCTAGAAGGCCAGAGAAGAAACCTGAGTAAGAAACCTTGCGTCTCATACTGCCTCGCCTGTAAACCACACAGTTGTTTGAAAGAGCGTTTGTTTTCTCTTTTTCATTTTGATTTTTTGTCCCTCGGCGCCAAACTTTCCAGAAACAAGGTAGGTACCGGTACGTACGTAGATAGAAAGTTTCTAGAAAGTAATGAGGCGGGTGTGCCGTGAGATGAGGGCGGGCGGGTGGTATAGCGGGTGGAAAGAAGAGGCTATATACAAATAAAGTATGTGAATAGAAAGGCCTCGTGCCCCCCCCTCGGGTGCAGCATCTCGAGCACTCGCTCCTCGAAGCCGTCCCCACTCTCGTTGTCGTCCCAGCGGTACCCCGAGCACTTCCTGCACCTGTTCGGCTTGGGTTGCGGTCACTTTAAGCTGAGAGAGCCCGCTCCGTCGTCTCCTCGGCGGATGCCTGCACCGCCACTTCCACGAGAGGCCAGTGCTCCACAATAGGATCGTCTGGTCGGATAATTTTTTCTTCGCCTCGACTTCGCCTCGAGGTACGAGTCATTGACCCCCCGCGCGACCGTATTGGAGGCCGCGGTCGCGAGCTCAGCTGCCGTTAGGTCGCCCTCTGCGCCTCGTCCCCTTGTTCAACCTCTCGGGGTTGCCTCTATTTCTTTGACATTCTCGGTACGGGCGAGCACCGCCTTGTCTGCGGCGGGGTCACTCTGCCGGACTGCCATTGAAGACGTCCGGCCAGTCCGGTCGTCCCCGTCGTTCCCAGCCAGGCGTTGTCCTCCTCGATATCCCTGCGATTTTTTTCTGTGGAGTGAGAGTGTTGTTTCCTCTCAGCCACGGCGAAGCGGTCTGGAGGCCAGACCAGTGGCAGGGACGACTTCTTGTCCTCCCGGCGCCATTGGCCGAGTCATCAGTCGAGTCGTAACGACTCCTTGGAATGGCGTCCGTAGCCCTCCCCGAATCGCCAAGGCGGCATCGTCCCTCGTCCCTTCCCTACAAAACCCTGGCGCGTTTTTCCTCTGGAGAGGAGTCGTGCCGTCGCGCCCGTTCCTGCTGCAGCGGCCCCTAGACAGCCGCGGCCTCCGTGCCTTCATTGCCTTCATCGTCCTCATGGCGCTCGCGAGCGCGCTTCCATCTCGCCGACCCTCTCGCCAAGATCCCATCGTCCAACGGATCGTGCCGCCGCCTTCTCGGACGACCGCGTCGTCCCTCTCTACGCTCTGTCCGTATCGTGCCGCGACCCGCCCGGCCCTACAAAGTATCACCATTTGATGTCGTGCCTCCTCCCCACCGCGGGGACCTCCTCCCGCTTAGCTGCGTGCCGTCGAGACAATGGATGGTGGCCCGCCGCCGTCGTCCTCGTGCTCGGCCGGAGGAGCCGGCCGAAACGCCGGCGAGAGCTTCTTCTCAGATTGAGCTCGTCGTGCTGTGCATCGCATGATGTTGGGGTTATGCTGTATGACTACTCGGTGTACGCGGGACTTACGGGCGTGCGTGCGTGGGCCTTGAAAACTTGCCTGATAGAAAGTTTCCCGCTGCCGCGCCGCCGCCGCGCCGCCGCCGCGCCTCGCTCGCTCCGCTCGCTCTGGAAAGTTTCTACTAGAACCTCGCTGCGCTCGGAAAGTTTGGATTTTTTGGAGGGAGTTTTTTATCTGGTCAGAGCAGAAAAAAAACTCCCTCGAAAAAATCAAAATGAAAAAGAGAGAAACTCTCTGTTCTATCAGCGAGGCCTACAGTATGCTTGCGTCTCTCTCTGAAGCAACAGCAGAGAGAGCAGAGAGCAGAGAGCAGAGAGCAGAGAGCAGAGAGCAGAGAGCAGAGAGCAGAGGGACGGGAACGTTCGTCGAAGAACAGTTGCACGAATTCGTTGTGTCGTCTGCGATCGTACCCCATGTCCGGCGGTTGGACGGACGGGTCCGAGGGCGACGCGGCCGCGGCGGCACTCCGCACGGCCCTCGCCGCGGCGGCCGGCGGGTCCCTCCTTGCCCTGCTCGCCCTCCGCCGCCGTCCCGCCGAGCCAGAAGTCGGCGGCCGCCGCCGGAGGGTCCGGCGGTCCCACCCCCTCGACGCGACGGAGTCGTCGTTCTACCTCCTGGACATCCCGCCGGTCACGACGCTGACCTGGTTCGACGGCTGCCACGTCGCGGCGAGGGGGGTCCTGGAGGGGAGGATGCGGCTGATCCTCCAGAAAAATCCCTGGCTTCGGGGCGGCATCGAGGCGGGCTGGACCGGCTCGTGCAGCCTCGTCTACCACGAGGAAGAGTCGGAGGGAGATGACCCGACGGCGGACGGGGCCGAGGCGCCCGACGACATCGGGCGTTACGTTACGCTCCTCGAGGGGATCGCCGTGTCGAGCGGGTCGTCCCCCCGGGAGCAGAACGCGGCCCTCCTAACGTCCCCCGCCTACTCCTCCGGGGTCTACATCGGGAACGGGCCCGGCCGTCCCCTCCTCCGCGCGACGGTCGTGCCGTGCGCCTCGGACCCCGGCGGGCGGTTCGGGCTCGTCGTGCAGATGTCCCACGTGATAGGGGACGGCGCGACGTACTACGGCCTCATGGGGATGCTGTGCGGCCGGGACGAAGGGGACGCGACGCCGCTGGACCCCGAGCGCGTCCCGGGCCTGGGGAGGAAGCAGGCCGACGCCATGGGGAGGGACGAGGCGGCGTACTTCTCGTCGTTCGGGTCGACTCTGCGGATCATGGCGGGGACGGCGCTGAACAGGCTCAGGGGCCCGATGGACTTCGACTACGCCCTGCTCGATCCGGCGAAGATCGGCGAGGCCAAGGCGGCCGCGATGGAGGAGGAGAGGAGGCTGCACGGGGACGGCTGCGTGCCCTACGTGTCGACGAACGACGTCCTGACCTCGTGGCTCCTTACCTCGTCGACGAGTAAGTGTCCTCGATCACATCATGCGTGTCACGCAAAGGCTTGATTCGAGCATCAGTCTGACCAATAACAACGCACAACCCGAAACTTGCAGGCGACGTGGGCCTCATGGCCGTGAACTGGCGCGGCCGCCTCGACGGCGTCACGCGCCGCCACGCGGGGAACTACGAGGGCCTCGTATACTACAACCCGTCCGACTGCTCCGCCCCGGGGCTGATCAGGAGGTCCCTCATGGGGCCGCCGTACCGGAGGGCCGGCCCGGCGTCGTCGCCTCTCCCGCCGTGGTGGCGGACGGCGTCGTCGACCGCCTCGGTCGTCACGAACTGGACGTCGTTCGCGGCGGCGAACCGCATCGAGGGGTGCGTGGAGGTGTCGCACCTGCCGCTGATCCTGCCGGACCTCGTGCCCTGCCACCGCCTCCGGATGTTCGTCGTGTACAGGGCCGGGGAAGGCAGGGTCGGGCTCTGCTACCCGCCGGGCGCGCTGAAGGACGGGGCGCTTGACCGCTTCGTCTTGAGGTAGCCGAGGCCGGGATAATGCCTCGCTTTGACTGCTTGTGTGATCGCGGCGGACATTGATTGTACATGGAGTTTATTTTCGGCTGTCGTGGGTGGGCGATAAGAGTCAACTCTCGCTGGTGTAAATAGCCCACTTATAATTTTGTCACTTAATAGTTCAATGTTAGATGCTTCCCTAAGGCCCTCTCGTCGTCCAATTGCCCATCTTTGCCCTGATCAAACATCCGCATTGACGCCTCCTCGATCCATTGTATCCCACCAAGAGTCTAGCATTTTGCTCTAGCAGAGATGGCTCATATTCATAAATTGTTTCCATTCTTGCGGTGAGCACTTAAATGGTACGCCTACACATCAATCATTCCATAGCCTCTCTCGATTGATACACTCCCCCGTCCTGCTAAACACGCAATCCAACAATACACGCCCGCCAAACCATCCTTCGGATTGAGAGTTCATGCCTTCCTCTGCATGCAGCTTGCCGCCCCTTGTAAATGTAACAACCAAATACATTAATTAAGCTGTGGCTCTACAAATCTAAAGCTCCGTCACCTTTGATCTTTTCCGTTGTCGTGGTGAGATGTCAATGAACACATTGGGACGCCGCTTTCGCGAGTTCAAAGAAATTGGGACATATTGCTCGGGGTAAGGAACCACAGGAGGGACATCGGGAATCACAAAGTATCCTGCATCTGAAATAGGTACAACATCTATCAGCACCACCTCAGACAAGAGACTGGCATGAACCCTCTGGTTGACTCCCTGCTGGCGGCCATTATGCGGGTGAACGGTCAACATCTTCTCAAATATCTTGGACAACTTATCCGTGAGATCCTCATATTTAGGATGAACGTCCATATGATTGAATAGCTCGGACAACTTATTAGTAATGTCGCAGTTTTGAACCTCGTTGTTGGGCTCAACACCGTCTCCGCCGTCGCCATAGTCAGAACTTGCAAACGACTGTTCGTCACTGTTGGGCAAGACGCCATAGTCAGAACTTGTAAACGACTGTTGGTCAGCTGACTCGGCTTCGTCATTTGCTTCGATAGCCCTGACGCCACTTGCATTTTCAGTCAGTTCATCGTCGTTGATGACAAACGCATCAACACCGTCTCCCCCATTGCCAAGCAGTGCAGGGTCTTCCATGTCACCTTCTCCTTGGTTGTCAGCAGACTCGGCTTCGTTGTCATCTGCGATAGCCCCATTGGCGGAAACTTCATTTTCAGCTGGTTCTGACAAGCCTTCATCTTGAACTGTTGGAGGTGGACCATTGATAACCTTCTCCATCCAGGTTGGCTGGTTTGACTCGCTGGAAAATAGCTGCTTCCAAGGCTGGCTGACAAACTGGTTCAGCTCACGCAATTCCGACTCCGATATACGGTCTCGCCATTGGCACAGCCTCAGAAGGCACTGCCCAATCTGTTGGCGATCGACAACAACCATATTGACGACGACTACAAGCTCAAGTATCATGATCAAGCCATCGCTCTTTGGGTCATTGGAATACCCAGGAGGGTATGATGCCTCAGCCTGAATCCAGCGGGCCTCTTGACCAAGAGTGTACCCACGGGGCATCTCCACTTTAGTGACTTCATCGGTAAGATCCTCATTCATCTCATTGCCGGTGAGATGGAGTGTTGTCTTCCCCTCGATGACATTCCTTATAGCCGAGAAGACATCGGTGTCAGGCGTAAAAACAACGAAGGTAATTGAGTCCCCCCTCGTAATACGATGGATGCCCACGAATTCCCATCTTCCACCATCTATTTTGAAGTAGCTCGGTATGAAAAGATATTCAGACCCGATCCTCGTGCAACATCGAAACTGCCGTGGAATCCAGCTGACTGCATTGCCAGGTGAAATCTGGGGTAGAAAGTTGCGACGGATGTCCTTCCACTTTCGCTTCCCGCTACTCAGATCTGATAGCATACCAATGTCGACATGGATGGACATTTCCAGTGCGCCATCCCAGAAATTGTCTTGCAATTCCTCTTCGAATTGCATTCCTTGTCGCTTCTGATCGTAGAGTGATCTCTCCCACATCCTCAACTGCCGCGACAATTGGCGACAAAGCTCTGAAATCAGACCGCTCATTTGATTGCGGGCCTCGATGCCGGGGCCGCCGCTGCCAATGTAAGTCCTACCGCGACGCTCGGACAACTTTTTCCTATCTGTTGAGTTATAGATCGGTGGATTGAACAGGAGACTGATCACAATGCCAATTGCACCATTCATATCTCGGTCGATGAGACATTTTGCCAGCTGAGCAACGCCAAGTCTCTTCGCAAGTTCCGACCCGCGACGAGCCTTGGCTCGAGAAGCCAGAAGTCCCCGAACTGCCTTGTCACGTCCATCGCAATCACGTCGGTACACCTGGTTCGTGAGTGTGCTGAAAAACGAAATGGAAATGTTGGAGTGTTTGCTAAGCGATCGAGTAGGAGAGAGAGGCTTGCACTTACCCAGTCAAAGAATCGATGATCGACGTCCGGCTTTCATCGCCCATGATAAGTGTTGTGGCAAGTCTAAGTTCAGTCCGGAACCGCACTACAGGGGCCGAACGAGTCCCTCTCATATTTGAACTGATGTGGGCATTTCCCATGATGACAAGTGGCCGTCCCTCAGAGGACCTGCCAGCTTGATGGAGGGCATTCCCAATATGGGAGAAGTACTTCTCCTTACGTATTCTGACACCGAATTTGCCGCGATTCCACCGACCCCGGCGCATCTCTCCCCAAAGACGATCTTTGTTGAAAGCGATTGCTTGAATGCTCTTCGAAAAATCGGTCAACACCGAAGTCTGGTGTGTTTGCAAAGACATTGCCTCGAAGATATCCGCAATTGGCTTGGCCCACTGCCTTGTCTTGTGATTGAGCTCATTGACTCCAGATTGTGCAAAGTAATCCCCATTGGTGAAGGTGAGAACATCCATGACAGTATTGCGAATCTCAATTGGGACAATGTAGAGGTTGTAGTCCTTGTCCAGATAATGGAGTGTGAAAGCGGCCAAGTTGGTGTGACCAGGATCGTTACCAAAGAAGAATTGACCTAGCAAACAGAGGCACGATAAATTGTGAGTTTGATAGCGGAAGGCTGGAAAGAGAATGACAACTTACCCCTCAGGCTTGCGAGAGTTACTGTCGTGTATCGAGATGTCATGAACTTGACCTCATTCGGGTTGTTCATATTCTCGTTGACACCCCATCTTCTATCCTCTCTTTTGTCCCACCAACTGTCGATTATCTTGAAGTTGCTCGTGTCGACTTCTTCTTCCTCCTCCTCCTCCTCTTCTTCTTCTTCTTCTTCGTCGTCGTCGTCGTCGTCGTCGTCGTCGTCGTCGTCGTCGTCGTCGTCGTCGTCGCCGTCGTCGTCGTTGCCGTCGTCGTCATCATCATCATCTTCTTCTTCTTCTTCCTCCTCTTCTTCTTCTTCATCGTCATCTTCTTCTTCTGGGGACGAAATCTCTTGCCGCTCGTCGTCGGCCAGGTAGTTTACAAAAGCAAGCATCTCTTTGCATGCTGAGCCGCTAGTTGCTATGCTGGCGCACCACTGAGCATACTCGGGGTGATTTCGAAGCACATCGCGATATGTCTCATTGCTATGCATTCCAAAGCCCATCTCCCTATCACACAGCGTCGTTTTTACCTCAGGCACACTGCGAATGCGAACTTGCTCCATACCCGGACTGTCCTCACTACGATGTTGCCGACGATATGTGAATGAGATTACTGAGCCATTGGACGAAATACCCCCGGAGTCACAGAAGATCCTTCTATTGTCTCCCTGCCCCCTCTCGTATCGATCGTAAGCAAAGTACTTGGAGATGAGCTCACGGCGCTGTGGATGCCAGCAGAAATTATAAGCGTCCCAACGAAAGGGCTCGCCATCCCAGTGATTGAGCGCGCGCTGATCATCTTCGTCGCCCATCTCTTTGAGCATGTAGTAAAAAAGTTTCAAATCGATGTGCGCGTGACTTGTGCCGACCTTCCAACTCGGGAAAGGCGTGAAGCGCCTGCTCCCGGGCACCTCCTCTTGAATTCGGAGAAGATTCATAATGTAGTCGACGACTCGGAGCGGATGATCCTTTACAAACCCGTCGGTCAGTCCGTCTGGAGAAGGGGGTGCAATTGCTTTCCTTCGTCTTGTTCTACGGCGTCGTTTCTTGCCGGCAAGTTCGCGTCTATATTCCCTCCATTCATTTTGCTTTTCTCCAAAGGAAACATCGATGCCGAGCCCTCCTCGGTGCTCGTCGACAATCAGCTCAGCCCGCCCTCGGGCTTCTTCGTCGAATATCTCGTCCATCAGTTCGTTGTCTTCTTGGGTCAATTCAAGACCATTGATGGCGTGGACGAGCATCTTGAGGATTCTCTTTCTTCGACTCTTCCATTTCTTATTTGACATCGAATGGATGCCGAACACATTCGAGTGTAGACCCACTTGGGTGCCCAGAGCCAGTCTTTGGTATTTGAATGCGTTCTCCAACTTCATCTTGATATTGACCGTCATTTGTCTCGCGGCCAGGTCTCGTAGACGCCCGCCACCCAAACCACTGAGTTGGGCGGAGCCCATCGCGCTGTAAACATCGCTGGCCACTTGCATGAAACCGGCCCTACCGCTCATTGCCCCACAGGCAAAGCTTTCCTTGGTCGGCGGCCTATTTTCGAATAGGCTCTTGGCGGCTTCTATGGCGAGGATTGCTCTCTGCTCGTCACCTTCATCTAAGATACTTGCCATCCGTGCGACGTCGACCTCGTTGCCAGGATCGAGCTGGCGTACTATGGCTGCTTGGTGCATCGCCAATCCAGCAGTGTGCATCGAATAAGACACAAACTCCGCATTCTCGAGGAGGCGATTCCGCCAGAGTGGATTCGTGCAGTGACCGCTACCGACCTGGATCGTGGAGTACGTGGTGCGCTTAACGTCCACGGGCTTCGGATTCGCTTGCTTGTACTTCTCCAGTTTCTTTCTCTCCGCGGCGATCACCTCTCCTTTCCTCGGAGGGCGTTTCGCGCGGCGTTGATCCATCTTCTTCTCTCTCGATTCAATCTCGCCGCAATTGTATCGTTTCGACAGCACCTCCTTCACCGCACCCCTTCGATCGCCGCGCCGCCTCGTTCTGACAACGCTAGCAAAGCTAAGACGCACGACACAACCCGGCCCTGGGAGTTAGCTGCTACTAGAGGGGTATCTTGGTGAGAGATCTTTTGAGGTCGACTGCTTAATGCTACTGCCGATGCAGCCTCATCGGCTTATTGGCTACCGCGATCGTTGACTTAATCTTGGATTAATCTTGAAGTTTAAACGTAGATACCTGGTGTTGGCATGCCCAAGATAATAGTAGATACCTCTACACCTCTACATACCCTCTACTCTAGTAGTAGAGTGTCCAAGAAATCTCGGTACAATATCGTACTAAAATGTATTTAGAAAGGATGCTCGTGCTTGAACTTGTTATCGTATGTCACTTTTGAGTGAGCTTGTTGACGCACGAGATACACGGATATTTTAGTACAGAAGCAAGCAAAGTGACACAAGCCAGCGACACACAAGAGTAGCGCCTTCGCAAACTTAGATACCGTCGCTGAATTAGTAAGTACAGCGTCAAGATATGACTAGTATCTTGCCGATTGACCCGCGAGCAAGCTGCCCGCGGCGCGCCGATTCTGTGGGCGAGACCTCGCCGACGAAGGCCGCTGCCGCGGCGGCGGCGCGCCGATTCTGGGACGATAATCGATCTCGATCTCACAATCTGAATGGACCAACTTCTGGATTGTGTTTGACCGACCATGATAACAAAGCACAAGGATGACGCGGCCGCGTACAAGTGGATCGCTGGGCACACGGTAAGCCAGGAGAGGAACAAATGGCGCGAATAGAGTCGGGAGAAGTGGCGTGTCACGCTTTTGCAATGGTATCTTCAGAAAGCCGTGGCGACTCCTTCATTCTTCTTGATCTGACCTTTCATCTTTTGCTCTCCATTCTCTCTATGCAGAAACAACTCGCAAGTGCCCACCTTCACTTCGACCTCGGCGTTCCATCTTCTGTCGTCACTCTCTTTCGCTTTCATTTCGAGCTCGAAGACATGTCGATCGCTCCGCTTGACGAGCCTGGTCCTGCATCACCCGGGTATCTTGTCCATGGCGGTGGAGGTGGCAACGGTTAGGCCTTCTGCCGTGGTGTTACTCGTGGGTGATTGGAGTCCACGCTCTTGGAAGGAAATACTTGATGTTGGCACCATTGCTTAACTATGGTGTGGAGGAAGGAGTAGACAGTGCTGAGGATGTTCAACCATTCTTCGAGAGGTACATGGCCTTCGTGTCTATCACATGAGGCAGCCAAGCGACAGCTCGATTCTCAGGACTGGTTGATGATCAACTACCTCCAAATTGAAAGTATTAGATATTCTAAGGGCAGTGTAGTCCGTGATCCCGTGGAAGAAACACGCGGTACGAAATATCTAGGTGGTGGAAACATCACTGTAGTTTAATAAACTAAAAGGAAGATATCCTCCAAATTCTTCTTCGCAAACAACGAAAGTGGCCCAATGCTTGCCCTTCCTCATGATGTGATTGCCGCATATTGCCGAACTTGTGCCACCAGGTATCCACTGCACAGCAGCCTTGTTGCTGTCTTCTTGATATTTGACATGGACGCCGACAAGCTGGTCAAAGGTCAGACGGGATCGTGACATCTGAAGGTGATGGCACAGCTCAATCCAGCCCTCGTTGTCATGCCGCGGCAGCAACAAGGCCTTCTCCTTGTCTGATGCACTCTGCTCAAATATCCGCCTTGCCGCCTCCTCTGTTATGGATAGCCCATCAAAGGTGGCATGTTCCCTGGAGCCCAGCGCCTTGCACGTGGCCCGGACCTGGCAAAGTTCACCAGCCTCCAAAAACGTAGCGAGGTGACCGAAGACGTCGATGCTGGACAGGGCATCCATGACATGCGCCCCCCCCCCTCCTGACGCACGAGGTGACCGGGGCAGTCCATGTCGCCGCGTCGTACCCTCCCGCACACAACCTTTGAGACAGGCCCGGACTTTTTGGCCGAGGTGGAATGTCTCGAGGTGGAAGGTCTCGGCGGGGTCGGAGAGACTGACCGCTGTCTCTTCTTCGCCTGGCCGTCGGGGGTGGTGGGGGGCCTACCCCGCCTCTTCTTCTTAGCTGCTGCCGAGACCACTGCGGTGGCTGACGTCCCGCCCGACGCGGCATCAACGTCATTTGAGGCATTGTTGGCCGCCCCCCCCACGAAAGGAGATGCCGACGGATCCTCCGCCTTGGCTACGGCCGGGGCGGGCCTGCACATGCCGTCGCTCAGGATGAGGCCCGCCGCCGCCGCCCGGGGACGGACCCGCTCTAACTCCTGGGGATGCGGTGACGATGGGGCGGCAGAGACGCCAGCGGCCGTCGGGACTGTCGCGGGGGCCGGGTGCGGCGCCGGCGGAGCCCTCGCCGCTCCGCCCGCCGAGGTCGCACTTCCGGTGAAGCCTCCCGCGACGTCGTTGGCATCCGTCCTTGACTTGAGATAATGGTCCAAGTATTGATTTGCTTTCTAAATGAATGCAAGGAAGAGCAGTTAGCTTTGCACTTGGAAAATTAAGATAGTTGTAACAACAGCTTACCTTCCAGTACGCATCACCAACGGTCCGCTTCATCAGAGATTCGAAGTTGGGGTCGCCTTGCTTGTTCTTCTCATAGTATTCCTCTATCTGCGCCTTTGCTCTAGTGTGCATCTCCCGATCGCGCAGCCATAGATACTTCATGAGTACCCTGGGGTTCGTTGTTGCAGGAAAGGTGAGTGCGGCCGGGCCAGAATGCTCTAGACAGCGATCAAAATAACGAACCTAGTGAGCATCGAGAGGCGAGATGGGTTCGGCTCGACCGGCGACGGCGCCCGCCGCCGATTCTCGACCACCTCCGTGGACGTGTCGTCCGACTCCTTCAGTACGGCGTCCTTTGCTCCTTGCTCACGTCCCAAGCGATCCTTCTCGTTGTGAGCGTTGTGAGCATTGTCCCTCGACGAAATGACAGCCTCATGCTCGGCCAATAAAGAACTGTATTTTCCCTCCACGCTAGAGAGGGCGGACACGGCGCGGTCGCGTTCTGAACGCAGACTCTCGATGGCCGCCTGCTTGCCGGCGATGAGCGTTTCGGCATCCCGCAACTTCGAAGCAAGTCCTGCTCGTTGACCTCTGGATTCGCTGAGCTCATTCTGAGACTCCTCAAGCCTTGAGGTAAGGTCTGAAACTTCGCCCTCTAGACATCTCGTCTTGACGCGGAAGCTGTCAATCACGGCCTCCTTAGAAGCCAGCATTGCCGAAGATTTCTTCTGTAAAGAGAGAGCATCGTACCTCGCCCTGACAAGTTTCTCGATCTCGTCTGTTTGCTTCGACAGGTCGGTCTGCGCCTCTGAAAGTCGGGCCCTGGCAGTCTCGAGCTCGCATTCCTGGGCCAGAGCGTCGATCTCCCCGTCGCCCCGGTTGAGCAAGGTCTCCGCGGACCCTAGTTTTGACCTGAGGTCGGCCTCGTCGAACGACTCGGATTGCGCCACGCGGCTGAAGTCGCACGTCAACATGGTGACGAAGGAGGCCGGGGGGGTCGGTGGCCTGGGATCGGCCACCTCCCGCACAGGAGGAGATGCCGCCAGATCCTCCGCCTTGGCTCCCGCCGGGGCGGGCCTGCACATGCCGTCCCTCGGGATGAGGCCCGCCGCCGCCGCCCGGGGCTCTAACTCCTGGGGATACGACGGCGGGGCGGCGGAGAAGACAGCGGTCGCAGAGACCCTGTCTTGGCCCGGGCGCGGCGCCGGACCCCCCGCCCCGCCCGACGGGGTTGCTCTCCCGGCGGATCCCCCCACGACGCTGCCGGCATCCGCCGCGGGGGCGCCGTCGGGTGGAGGCGGAGGCCGAGGGGGATTCCCGTCGCAGGTCCTCTCGTGCTCGACCGCCGCGTCGAACGACTCGAACTGCGCCACTCGGCATACGTCGCAGGTCCACATGGTGACGGGACGGGGCAGACGGAAGCAGTTGACGCGGGGGGCGTCGATTCAACGGGCCTCGTGGGCGGAGGCGTCGCCGGCCGAGCTTTGCCCCGGCGGCACTTGCGCAGCGAGGTTCAAGTTGCGGCCCTCGGGGGATGACGGGGGAGTGGGACTTTCTACCAGTTTCATACCGCCTTCGCTGCCTCAGCTTCCTACCCCTCCGGCGTCTGAGCCCACAGGGTTGGTTGGATCTGCGTCGCTCGTTGCCCGCGGGTCGACGCGGGTGTATCTTCTTTCGCGACTGGCTTCTTCAACTCGAAGCGTGTTTCATTCATTGTTGTGTGACTTCTGTGTTTCATCGCCTACATAAACGCAGTCGGTGGGGCCCCAAATGTCGATCTCGTTTTCACTCGCTTCGCTCGCAAAAACCTCTGTTGCCGCAAGGCTGCGCTTTCATAAGACAGTTTGGCCAGAAATTTGCACACTTAACTTTACTTTCTACCTCCCCGAAAATTAGCTGCTGCATAGGGCTAGCAAGTCCAGCTATTTTCGTTCCATACCATGTCAGCTTGCTGTCATGCAGGCCTCTGAACATTAACCTCATGAACGAACTCCTTTCCACCCCAGGGTAGATAAACCGAGTTCGTCGAAATGCAACCTATGGGGCCCAGTGGCGTCCATAGTTAGTCGCGTCGGTTAACTGTTGCGCAGGCCGTGAACAAGCTAACATGCGAGACCAATCATCGCCAACCTCATGAGCCGCCGAAGCTACTCGCTCA